>BGPR01027265.1:1163-20879 GCA_013235015.1 Araneus ventricosus
CGGGTACTCCGGAATTTGGCAAGATAAAAAGACAATGACGCAAGGTTTCATAACTGCCGATGGTGAATCGTCTCCGTCTGATGGTCTGCTGATGCCAGTTTTAGTTTCATATCTCGCCTGAAGTGGCGCTACAATCTAATTAGAAGGCAATCTTATCCCTTGCCATTAGTGTCTATGAAAGTGAAATCTCTGTATCCTTGGCTCAGTAATAATATTATTGGGGATAAGTTATATAAATTCTCAAAGGCTAAATGGCAAAACTGGAGAAATAAACAAGATACAAAGGTTTCATTCGAAGGTTTGATGAACGATTACAGCGCCTATTAGTGGGGAAAGTGAAAGTTTATCGACAATACTCTTTATAACCTCAAATTATTACCATAATCCGTCTGAGGCGATGCAAGTTTATCATGTTCTTTTTCATGAAACTGGGTTGTTGTACTATTGTAAATTTGTATTGTACTCAATCTCAGTTGTACATTTCATCTGGTGTATCTTTTATTCATTTAATTCACTGTGGGTGTAGCGTAACTCTCTACTACACAATAATTCAAATATTAATGTAGGGCTGACATCTACCCGATGTCTGGTTTTGGTTAAAATGATCAACAAATACTGAATAGGCAAGGATGTGACACATAAAAGACATTTAATTACGGACAAACACAACACACAACGTTACATTGAGAAGTTACAAAGTACATCTGCATCTGCAAAGTGAAAACAGAATAACAACAACTGACGTCAGTTTAAGTTGGCTCTGATTGGTTGGTGAGGAGATGCCATTCGCAACAGTGGGTGAGTCCCCTCTAGCGAATCCTCTTTGCATTTCGACCTCATGTTCTATTGCGAAACAGACTTGTTTCTGTATGCCTGACCTATCCTTTCATTTTGTCCATGTCTCTTGAAACACCCTGTGTATAATTTATAAGTCTACCGTCGAAGTTATCTGTCTCACTGTAGAGGCACCCCCCCGCCCCAACAAAAAATGAAATATCATCCACTGATGGTAATTTAGCCAAAATTTATGCCCTGCCTAATTCTGCTACGTTGCTTTTTTCAAAAAAAAATCTTTCGAAATCTTTCAGAATAAAACATTTTTGAGGTCTTTATTCCTCCCTTTTCAGATGATACTTTTTGTCAGAACGTGAAATGAAAGATTCAATATACCTGCTATCCTCCGGGTTTTTTTCGTAACTTTAGAAGTAATTTTATTGCACGCAAAATGATATAAAGATACAAACTCCGTTAGAATTAAATTATAAGCAGCAGATCTTATGATTTAATAATTACACTAGCCACCTTCGGCGACCAGATGGGTCGCCTGTTAAAAGTAGTTTTTATTTGTGTATTTTATATTAATTATAGCATTCCCCATCGCAGTTTCATCCGCGATAACTCAGGAAAAAGATGAACAAAAAAGAGAATATTTTACTTTATTTGCCTTGACAAATTCCGGAGTACCCGCCCCTCAAAAAGGGGCTACCTCCATTCTAAACGAGTACTGAGTCCAACATGGCGGGAAGTATCTGACAATGAGCTGAATAGGATTCATTTCGGCAGTGAGGAGAGGGCAGGGAGGGGGTGCGTACATTGGAGCTTCATAGAAGCTAGGTCCTTCGCACAGTAGCTCTGAGAAGAATTGGGAACAGTTCTGAGAAAGTCAGGAGTCTAGCGGTGGCCAGAAGAGAAGATCTTTAGACGGAGTGGAGGAGAGTGAAACTGTGAGAGCTTAACTGTGTATGGTTAATATCTGAGGAAAGGTCCGTGGGAGAAAAAAGTCAGAAAGTGAGTAATGTAAACAAGCTGCGGGGAAGGGGACAAGGTGCATTACTATTACAGGAGAATATTTCTTTTTATTTTGGGATCGGGAATATAATTACGAATAAGTTGAATTGCTGCATTTTCGTGCGTGTCGAGATCATTAAAGAATTTTGTTGCAATTTTAACAATGAATTCCTTTAGAGAGGGGTAGTTAAGTGCTTTACGCATTTCGGTGTTGGAGATATACCATTTCGCATTGCAGATTGACCGAATTACTAAGTGATATTGAACGTCAATTATTTTAATGTTGGTTTTAGAGGCATAACCCCAGATCGGACAGGCATAAGTTAGAATGGGACGCAAATAGGTGTTGTAAACAAGTAACTTCGTTTCACTAGGCATTTTAGATTTCCGCGATATTAATGGGAAAAGTTTACGCGCAGTGTCTCGGAATTTATTTTTAAAGTAGATAAAATGGGGTTTCCAAGTTAATTTGCAATCAAGAATAAGACCTAAACACTTACATTCCTGAGACCAGGGGATAAACCTGTCATTAGTCTTAATGCGGGGAAAGCTGGAGTAACTACGCGCATTAGCAAACATAACAGCTTCAGTTTTTGAGACGTTGATTTCTCTTTTCCATTTAATGAACCAGTCCTCAAGTGCTTTAAGATGGCGATTAAGAGCAATTTGAATATAATTGGGATTTTTGTTCCGGGCAAGTATTGCTGTGTCGTCTGCGTACATGCATAATAAAGTATTGAATTGTTTGGGAATGTCATTAATATACAGGGCAAAAAGAGTCCGGCCAATTTTCGACCCTTGTTCCACGCCTGCATTAATGTTTTTGGTGCTTGAGAGTTCATTCTTGACTCTAAATGCAAATTTTCTTTCTAGTAAATAAGAATCTATTAGCATAATAAGGTAGGATTGGGTCTTGTAGTGTATAAGCTTATGGATAAGTCCATCTTGCCAGACCCTGTCAAACGCTTTCTGGATATCGAGGAAAACAGCCCCTGTTTTCGGTTTAAAAGCAAGCCCCTCTGTGACATATTCAACGACTCTAATAAGTTGATGAGAGGTAGATAGTTTTCACCGAAAACAAATTGTTCGGGACAAAGTACGTTATTTTCCTTAAGGTAATTATTCAGTTGTTTTAGGATCAAGTGCTCAGCAATCTTGCTTAAACTTGGTAATAGGGAGATAGGTGGATAGCTGGTTGTATCTGTGGGGTCTTTCCCTGGTTTTAAAATCGGAACTACAGTGTCTGTTTTCACCTAGTGAGAAAATGACCAAGGGTCATAATCTTATGGATAATTGTCGTTATTGTTAAAATAGTATCTAAAGGCAAGTTTTTAATCATTTTATTGTTTATTCCATCGATGCCTGGGCTTTATTAATTCTTAGACTTTTAATGCAGTCTAGGACTTCAGATGGGAGAGGGGGATAATAGTCTTTACAGACTGAAATCGCTTCGGTGCGAAAGCGCATGACAGAGTCAGCGACTAATTCCTCAGTGTCAGGATTGGTAATATTGTATAGAATATACTGTGTCTCAAGGTTTTCGGCCAAGAAGTTTGCTTTTTCTAAGTCAGTGTTAGCAAAACCTCCCGGTCCATTAATAGATGGAATGTTTTTAGTTTTCTTTTTAAAGGGGGTCACAAATTTTCAAACCGAGCCATCAGTGGCGTTGACATTCAAAAGCTCATTTGTGAAGGCATCGGTTTCAATTTTCAGATCAAGTTTGTTAATTTGTTTGTTTAATTTGTTAAGTTTTCTCTTGCGGACTGGGTCACGATAGATTTGAAACATATTCCTGGCAAGATTTCTCTCAGAATTCAATTCCCTAAGTTTACTATCATGATAGATGTAATTTTCTTTAACTGGATTAGAAGTGGAAATCTTGGCATTAATTATTTCATCTTCAAGTCTACATACTATACTATCAAGATGCTCCGCTGTGCTTACAAAATGCGGGTTAATGAATTCAGAGTTTTTAAGACTATCTTTAATTTTTTTCGAATTAGTTTTTAGTTTTCCAGGATATTTAGGGATCGAGTATTGCAGAAAGAAATTAAGCGTAATTGGATTATGGTCAGAGCTGAGTTCGGAAATAGAATGAATTTCATATGGATAGAGAAAATTTGTAACTATAGTGAAATCAATGGTATTTGCAGAGTTTGTGCCGAATCTAGTTGGAGTGCTGGGTACAAAGATTTGAAATCAAAGAGAGAGCAAATGCTTTAATGGTGTTTCCTCTTGGACAATCATAATTTCAACCCCAGGAGGTATGATGCGCATTGTAATCTCCGCAGAGTATTTGATTGGGACTGATTTGCAATAAAACTTCAATATCAAAGGTGAAGATAGAAGTATCAGAAGTGGGGGGAACGTAAATCGAGGTTAAAGTGATTGGATCCTGATTTTTAAAATTAATTGCAACAACACATGCCTCCCCGTAACGTAGATTGGGAGGGATAATTTGGTTATGTGGAATATTATTTCTGATTAAAATTGCTGTTCCAGCACTGTGGTGGTGTGGATGTTCATTAGCTCTGTATGAGTAGTAGGAATTATTATTTGCCAGAAAGATTTTTCGGTTTGGTCTCAGGTGGGTTTTCTGAAGGGATATTGCATCGGGGCAGTACTTGTTTACAAATAATCTAAACTCATTGATTTTAGTTTTTATCCCATTTGCGTTCCAGAAAACAATTTTGAGCATCTTTGAGTTGAACATTACGGATAGTCGAGGAAGTCAGAACTGGCACAAGCATTCATTAAAAGTTGTAATATATCTGCAATATTGTTTGCATATTTCATTGCTTGCAAAGCTGCAATTAATTGCGGGACTTCCTTCATAAGTTTTCTTAATTTATTTAATGCAGTCATAAGGAATGAAAGGTCATTGTTACCCGAAATTGCTTGTGTTGGGGGATTATTTACATTACTCTCAATGCACGCACTTGCAGGCGCTGCTGATTGAGTGTTTACATGATTTGCTGGTCTATGCGAATGTGGCGCCATCTGTTGCTCCGAATCCATGGTATTATCTCTAGTTCCGTTTGCTTTCTGTGCATATGAGATATTACTATTAACTAGGTACTTATTTGATTCAAAGTTATTATTTCTATTTTTATGAGCTGTAGTCAGAATCGGGAATTCTCCACATCCTCTATAAGCAGCCACGTGGCCAACTTGTTTGCAATTACTGCAAATAGGTTTCTCGATTCTTTGTTTAATTTCACATTCGATTGTTGTATGACTTGGGCCGCATTTTAAACATCTAGGGGTCATACTGCGTAATTGTGCATTATGATTAAAGCGATTACATTTGAAACATTGTATGGTTTTCTTTCTGCCCCTATATGGATCGACAGTAATACTCAGAAGATTCAGGTTTTTGAGTTTAAAAATTTCTTCAGGTTGGTCGAAATTTCGCTTTTCCCAACTTCCACAAGAAGGAATGGAAGTGTGTGTCTAGTCCTGAACTGGGTTAAGCGGGTAACTTTGCCGATAACGAATCTGTGTTTCTTAAGACAATTTTTGATTTCATCAGTATCATGGTCTAAGGGGAGATCCTTAATAATAATGGCCATTTATTTATAGAGCGGCAAGATAGTAGTCGAATCCTTGAACTTTTAGGCTAAGCGCATACAGGCAATTCCTTCCGCAACTAAACAGTTTAGTCGGATTGCCTGCACCGCGCGATTTCACGGGGACTAAACTGTTTAGTTGCGACGGGTGCGCATACATGCGATTTTTAATCTCTTTCGATTCTCCATTTTTGGATGCTCTGGCTGCCTTTTCACGCACTGCGCACGCGCTGCGAGCTCCAAAATGATTTTTTTTATAGTGATACAATTTAGTTTTTCTCAAATTCATTTTCAGCTCACGAAGCTATCATTTCAATGATTAGACTGGATGGTGAACTTTCGTTTTCATTGATTTCTTTCTTTATCAAATGCTTTGATGATCATTACTAGTAATAGGCGAGTTCTGTACATAAGCCTATAATTCGAATTTATTAGGTTAATTTTAGGTCAAAACTGAAATCGTGCTCATTTCTTAATTGTTTTCGTTAGTTAAATAGATACGGACGTATACGTCCGTATCTTTTAAGTGCCAGCGAATTATCTTTAAGGCCTATAATTAACTCAAGAACTCGCTCTTAGCTCCTGTTCTATGTATTTAATTAAAAAATAATTACTCAATTTTTGCACTCTAGGTGCTGTACATATATTTCTTTATTTAAATTACTTTTTTATTTATTGGAATAACTAATATTGCTTTATACATCGAAATTATTTACTGTTTATTAATTAATTACGTAATATTCATTAAAACTTTAAAATAAATCTTTATCTCTTGTGTTTGTTTTTAAACCCAATTTTTCTTAATTCGAACTTTTGGATACATCTAATTTTCATTGTGGATCCCTCAGTTTCAAATTAACCAAATTCGAATTTGATATCTATATTCAATTTACAAATAGTTCGCGGAACAATTTATCAGAGTACATCAGTTTTTTCAGAGTAAAGTAGCCGACTACTACTCTACTGATAATAAAGGAGAATGTGTGTGTGTGTGTCTTGGCGCTCTACAGGTCAGACCACTGGACTTAGAGCCACTAAATTTGGCACAAACATACTTTGGAGGGTGGGAATGTGCACCTCGGAGCCCTTTTTAAAAATTTTAATTGGAATTTTAATTAAATATTAAGCGAAATTTTGGCGTTTTTCCTTTATAACTTCCGAAAATATTACAGCATAACGCCATCTTGAAAATGAAAAAATTTACCTTTTCAATGATATCAATTAAGTTGCCGTACAATATTTTCTCTTTTTTTAATGAATTTTTAAAAATATTTTTTGGCATAATTTACTACAATACTCTTCATTGTTGCAACGCAATTCAAACCGTTTTCATTGTTTAAACAAACATTTAATTGCGTGTTTCTCCATCATTGTTGAAAGATAAGGCAATATCTTAATGTTTAATGCTATGTTTTAATCATCACATTTTCATCCAGTTAATATGAGGCTGGAAGTAAAATGTGCCGCGCCATTTTAAAGTTAAAATCTAATATATATTTTGCAAGAGGAATAAGAGTGAAGTTGATGCCAACAATGTGCAGTTTGATGTTGCATGACACAACCAGTCACTTGACTCTATTAGGGACATGCAGACAATGAACAGAACAGGTGTAAATCTACTGAAAGAACATGGATTAAATGTCTATCACAATTTGAAATTGTTAAGGGAACCATGTATATTAAATTATGCATAAGAGATTCCATTGAAATTATATTCCCGGTGAGCAAGCTAGTCGCCGAAGATGGCTAGTACACAATGAATACGAAAAACATAGAATGCGACACGATTCTAAATATCACTAGCTCATTCCAAAAAGCGCACATCACTATAATTAAAATCTTTTGTCTATTATTGAAGTATATTGAGTAAATAAATGTTTCATATTTAACAAATGTTAAAAAAAATGTTTCATAGTTTTCAAATGTTTATAGCACAGGTCACATGAGTTAGATTAAGTTTGCCCAAGTGACAGCTTCTCTTGTGACTCAAAATTTTTTTTCACTCAAATTTTGAAACGTAAAATGACTACGTTTTCATTGAAGTCTTTTAAAAAGTCATATTCAATGATATCTGATTCATCGGTTAGTTGAGAAAAAGGGATGTTGACAAAGACAGATAAATAATATAAAGGATAAAATTAAAACTACTGATTTCAAAGCATCTGAAATATCAACTAAGAAAATACCAATTGAGCTAATTAAAATTATGTAATAAAACACATGCATTATTAATAAAAATGGAGTAACAATCATTAAAAGTATGCAAATTTATTATTTATTTTAAAAGTAATAACTGATAATAAATATAGCGCACGCCTTCTTTCTATACACTCAATCAATAATTCCATATCAATCCTAATAATCTCAGCCATTTTTAGAGCTAAATTATTTTAAGAATAGAGCACGCGCTTCTTTAAAACGCCCCGTCTAGTTAACGCGCCAATTTCTGAGCTCGCTTTGTGACCTTCACCCCTTGAATGAACAGAGCAGAGCAACTGTTTAGTTGAATGTATGCGCGCTCCAGTAGAAACCCATGTACTTTACGATAGTTGTGCGATTCTTTAATCAAAAGACGATCGCTGTGGTTTTACGACTGTTTAGTTGCCGATCTATAAAGTTGCATGTATGCGCACTCTAACTTGAGCCCATGGTCTTTTAACATGCAACTAAACTGTTGCCCGATTAATAATTGCATGTATGCGCACAGCCTTAAAGTGCTTTGAACTTTTTGGTATTGCCCAATGCTAATAGTGAATATTTTTATGTAACCATTGCCGAATTTATTTTCGGTCGGCCCGCAAGTAGTTCTAATTACATCTAAGATATCCACGTAATTTCTTACATACTTCAACATTATTGGAGGAATTTTACTTTTTTCGACCTTTCCAAGTTCCTCCGCAGCTTGTTTACTATTATCAGAATTATCATTAACCTAAATCCTTTCGTTAATCGCCTCAGAATTTAGCAATTCATATTTATTAGAAATTTCAATTAATTTAGCTGGGCTATTTAACAAATTACGCGCTTTAGGTATTTTACGCCTATTGGGAGAATTATATTCAGTATCATGCATTTTATCCTCAACATCTGACTCAATTTTGCAAATTTCACAGTTTACCTCAACACAGATAGGAATCAAATTCCTCTTCTCAATTTTTCCAGATCCGTCTCTATGGCCTTGTACTCAGCACAGTAAGTCTTGTACTCCTCTGAGTCATCAACTGGGTGGTAGTAGTTTTGCTCCATCGTCTTGATAAGCTTAAGCAGGCCTTCAAGCTTTACACGGGATTTAACCATCTCCGATTCCAGACGCACCTTTTCAAAGCAGTGTCCGCAGGAACTTCCGGGCACAGCTAGTCTAGTGCGTGGCCAATGTCTCCCATAGCACTGCCGTTGTCCGCAGATAGACGAGCACGTTTCTCCGCTTCCTCTTCGTCCTCCATCACAACAGGCAAGAACGAGATTACTCATTTTCTTACTACTAATTTGCCTAATTATTCGTTATTTTATCTTACGAGTGAAAATAATCATGATTCTGCAAATTTGAATTTAATTTTATATGCGATTGAATGCTGATTCGACATGTTGCAATGTAGCTATACACAGTTATAAAAGGATTTTTTGCAGCGCCACAAGTGGTGAATCTTGAAAGATAGAGAATTTATGAGATAGACAGCGGAACAAAGCTAATAACAATATGTCTACTCATCAAATAGAAATTATTTAACCTTTCTAGATTATCCTTGACTGTTTAACAAAAACAGATTTATAACAAAGGTGTTATGAAGAAAAAATTGTATAATAAAAGGTATTAGAAAGTTCTTACCAGTTAAAAATTTAAGAAACAGTTTATAAAAAAAATTTACATTTAATTATTTTAGACAAATTTCATTTTTCTAATTCTTGGTAAGTGCTTGAAATGAATATTCTTGCACTATGTTGTAGTGATGGGAAAACCCCTTCAGTTGAAAGATTCGACTGAAAGTCGTTCGTTCGCCATTTTGACTCGTTCGGAAACGAAAGAGCCTACTCTTTCGAAGGATTTGAAGGTCTTTCGTTCGCCTTCATTCTCTTCTTGTTTGTGTTGTGACTCACTGATGGGGCTGTTGATAGATCGTAGTCGTGGGGTGATGGGGAATGTCTTGTAGTCGTGGGGGATGTAGTTCTGGGCGCATGCGTTGTTATTTCGTCCTAAGACCGGGAAGTTCTCTTTCAGTGAGGAGCAGTATTATGTTATACATAATACCAGAAGTAGGGGGGGGCATAAACTTGGGTGATCCACTTTTCTCGGGAGCTGGATAAGGGAACTTCTTTTGTAGTTTTGATCTTCTTTCAGTTATTGTTTGGCTTCTGATGGAGGCGTATTATTTAATGCTTTTCAAAAGTGGGGGGATTTTTTTTTCTTCATAAGAGCTCACTTTCACTTTTCGCCATATAATGTAACTTGATAGTATGATTCTTTGGGCGAATGTTTAAGGTGGGATCCGTAGATAAAACTACACTATCACTAATTATAAAAGTACTTCGTCTTTTGAGAGGCTATATCACTATTTATAATATTGTCAGTTGATTTTAAAAGATCTTATAATTTAGGAGTTAGGAAGTAATCCAGTTTTCATTTATACTTTTATTTGACACAACTTTGGTTTTATTATTACATTTACTTTGAAGAACTATTGCAGGCATTTATAATTTCTAGTTAATTATTTAATGATATAAACCAGTTATCAAAATATCAATAAACTTACTGCTAGAGATTGTAATATAATTTTTACTACTTTTCATAACGACTTATATCGACTATATATCGAAACTGCGCTTTTGAACTTAATGACTTCTTCCTGTATATTTTCTAAGCATGTTGTGAGTTAATACGCAATATATTGTATTAGTTGAAGTTTAATCATTTGCCGTCTTACCATTTCAGTAGCGGTGGTTTCCTTTCGAAACCACATGTTTAAAAATTGTTTTCGTATCAGCGAGATATTTGAACATTGTATATCCTTTATGGACATTAAATTAAATCAACATTTGACATTTACTTGTTTTCTATTTCAATGTATAATAAATAAATAAAAACCAACAGTTGCTTCTAAGTCTATAATTTTATATAAATTTCCTTTCAAAAATAGCTATAGTCTTAAAAAATAACAACCTAGAAGAGATTCTGACTTATTTTATTGTATTTATTTGACTAAACGTTAACGTTTTTGGCTTACAAAATTTTTTGGGGGAAGGTTCGTTAGTGTGGTGTGGAATTTAGATTAGAAACTGAGTATCCGTGTTCACATACCGTATTTCTAAAAGGAAATTAGAGGTTAAAGTCTGGAAGATGGTAATTTTGAGTTAAATGGACGGAGGCTAAAAAATACTGGAGCAAATTTAGTGATGATTTTCGTTTTGAGATAGTTAGAACTCCCGGCAAAACGCGGGGTTTGCTATTCATTGCGATTTAATTTGGTAAAACAGTTTTCTCTTCATGAAAATGTCTCTTTATTAAGTTGCAGTTCAGAAGAAAGCACTGCAAATATTTTTTTATTAAATAAAACTAAGATAATATTTATAAATAGATTTTTAGAATCTTTAATAGAAATGGCAATTAGTAAAAAATAATTAATGGTAAAAGAAAAAAAAATCTTAAAAATTATTTCTTTATATAGTTTATATTCGATCTAAGAACGTTAATTTTTTATTCTTCTTGAGTAGCAGAAAACGTTGTAACAATATCAACGTAGTTCTAAAGTCTTCATTCTGAATCTTTTTTCACAGAAATGAGAATAAAGGGATACATTTATTTACAGCTTTTTGCACGTCATCGTGAACTTTTCCAACATTTCATTCCAGTTTTTACAGATGGTTCAAAAAGCACTACTTCATTTGCATGTGTTTTTACTAACTCGACACTTTCATCCCTCATGTTCTAATTTTACAGCTGAAATAATGGCTATTCTCCATTCATTATCAGAGATATCAAACTATCCTGCAGATAACTATATTATCTACTCTGACTCACTCAGCGTTCTTCAAGTCTTGTCTTCATTGCACCGTCACAGTCATCCACTAGCTTTTAACATTTTAGATTTGCATGACCGTTTTGTGTGCAAGGGATTCTCAATTCTTCTTTGCTGGGGAAACTCTCATGTTGGCATTTCCGGCAATGAAATAGCTGATACAGCCACGAAAAATGCATCTGCAGTCCTTGACAATCCTATTCCTTTAAAAGATTTTAAACACTATATTAATCTCACCTTGCACTCAGGATGGGCAAACCACTGGAACTCCCAGTCAATGAATAAACTTCGCTCAATTAAGCCAGTTGTGGAGCCTTGGCCTACTCTAACTAATAGAAAAGCGGATACAATTATCACTAGGTTACGAGTGGGTCACACTCGATACACCCATCGTCATCTGCTGATGGGAGAACAGGCACCAATGTGTACCCAGTGCAATTGCACTATGTCAGTCCTCCACACACTTTCTGAATGCCCCAATTTTAATTCTCTATGTTTACGTTACTTTCAATCTAATACTATTTCCTTAACCGATTTACTTGGAAAGACTCCTCATGTTCACCTTTTACCTTTTTTAAAATCAATTGGCTTTTATCCTCTCATTTAAGCTCTTTCCCCATTTTTTAATATTTACACTATTTTTATATATTTTAGTTCCACATTTTTATCTTGCCCTAATTTTTACATAGTTAGGCACAAATATAAACAAATGTTTGGCGCAGCCTGGCCAATTCTGGCCCTTGTGCCATAAAATCCCAAACACTCACTCAAAAGGATACTATATATATAATATATTGCTCATTTGAAAGAAGTAATGGCTTAATAAGACAATTTATTTTACATTAATATTCAGAGTAAATCAAGCTTTCAAACTACTTTATTAATGGAAACGAATCTATTCGTCTTACCCTCTGCCCCAAACATTCAATTGTGGATTATTTACAAGAAAGTTGATTTCAGTATATTGAGTATAAAAAATGTAAAATTAAAATTAAAACATAATTTTAATGAAAATAGTAAGAAAAAATGGCAAAATATTTTAATACAATTTATATACTATCTATTTAATCATGGGATATGATATTTTTAAATTATAAAATAACATATTTTTTAGAATTATTGAATAACATAATACAAAAATTACAAAAGGTAACTAATTAGGAATACTGTCAAAATAATATTCTTAAATTTAAAAGTTACTTGATTTTAGTTTCATTAACTTCGAGTGCATGGCTTTTATAAATTAAATAATAGTTTGAAAGTACAGAAAAAAATTCTTGAGGCCCCCAAAAGTTGAGGCGTCCCTAGGCAATTACCTACTTTGCCTATTTAATAATCCGCGCCTCTGTATAAGCTCACGTATTCCGGCTTCCCTTTAAATCCCGTAATTCCAATTCAATCCCATTTACTTTAAGAAAAAATGCCTTACGTCTCATCCATCACCCCAATGGCCTTAACACCAACACCTCCGTCATCCTTCTTGTTTCCAAGGTCGAGCTGCGGCGGAAAAACATGGTGAATCATAAAGAAATCTCTTATCCAGCAAAAATTCATCCAAGTTCAACTGCCATTCTTCTGAGCGACATTACAGTCTCCCCCCTACCCTACTACTTTCCTCCCTGATCTCTGCAAAATTGTAGATATGTTATCTCTCGATCCTTCGACCTCGAGAATAATAGGTTCTACACAGTTCGCGAACTAGTAGAACAGGGTCACACAGTTCGCGAACGAGAATAACAGCGTCAACACAGTAGTTCGCGGGTCCACACACTCGTTCTCGAACGAGTATAACAGGGTCCACACAGTAGTTCGCGGCTCCACACAGTAGTTCTCGGGTCCACACAGTATTTCGCGGGTCCACACAGTAGTTCGCGGGTCTACACAGTAGTTCGCGAACGAACAACTTATTCAGAAAATGGCGACCCGTGTCAAGTCGTTCACTTTGCCGATCCGTTCGTTCGCGAACGACTCATCTCTACTGTGTTATGGGTGGTTGCTCGTTGGCTCACCGAATTTCCAATAATTTCTTTGGGAAGGTTGGTGGACTACCGCAACACCTCTCATACAGCAGACAGCTTGGTCCAAACCTATCATTTGTGGCGATTTCAACGCCCAACACCAAAATTGGGGGTCACCAATAAACACAACGAAAGGAAAAGAATTAGTTAGGTTCACTCAAGTTCTGGGAATGGAAATTCTTGCCCCGCCATCCCCAAGATTCGGTTTCAACTCAGCAACCATTTTAGATCTTGCAGTAATAAAAGATTTCATTCTCCCCTTCTCTATTATTTCCCTTCCACAACTTTATTCCGACCACAACCCAGTCAAACTAACATTTCAACTAAAATTTACGACACTGCATAATAGTGTGACAACGCATACGGCCTGGACCAAATTCCAAAATTACCTGAAAAATCAAATTAATTATAGGCCCCTTAAAATAAACAGCAATACGGATATTGAAACGCAGTGGAAATGTTTACTAAATATCTACAAAACGCGCAAAGATTCGCGACTAAAACGGTCAAAAAATCAACTGCAACATATATCCACGCGAATATTAAAGATTTGATTAAAACGCGCAACAAAACGAAAAAATCCTGGCAAACACTAAGGAACCCACTAATTAAAATGGAATTGAACAGAATTGAGAAATTAATCAAAAAGTTCGATAAGAATAGTAGACAGAAAGATCAGACCGAAGAACTTGAAGCGTTGAACACAGAAGACGGTGCACTTTGGCGAAAAGCAAAGATAATGCGTAAGAAAGCGCAGAAAATCCCAGCTCTACTGGGAGAAAATGGATTTGCATATTCAGACTCTATCAAGGCCGAAACTATTGCCCTAAGTCTAGAGAAACAATTCTCAATAAATGATCTATCTCACAGAGAGACGGAAAATGAGGTCAACAACTCTACTGAAACCTTCTCCACATTCCCACTTACCAATAAACAAATTCATAATCTCAAATGCATTCAGCCCTCTGAGGTAATCAAAGTCATTAAAAATTTAAATATTAAAAAAGCGTGCGGGCTTGACTGTATCACCAACAAAATGCTTAAAAATTTACCATGCACAATGATTTTCGAGTTTACAGAAATCAAAACAATATCTTAAAATTTAACTATTTTCCAAAAGCGTGGAAGACCGCTGTAGCTGTGCCAATTCTGAAACCCGGAAAAGACCCCACTCAGCCAGAAAATTATCGGCCAATCTCGCTACTCAGCACACTCAGTAAACTAACTGAAAACTTCATTTTAGATAAATTAAACGAGCATCTTGCCGAAAACAAAATCCTTTGCCAGGATCAATTTGGTTTTAGGAAATCCCTAACTACAACGCATCAACTTCTTAGAGTAGTCGAGTATATTACGAGTGGCTTTGAAAAAGGTGAATGCACTGGTGCGGTCTTCCTTGACGTACAGAAAGCCTTTGATAGAGTCTGGATCAAAGGACTAATCCATAAACTTATCACATACAAAACCCCACCCCATTTACTGCAGCTTCTAAAATCTTAACTCGAAGAGCGAAAATTCGCAGTTAAAATTGGCAACAGCATTTCCGAAGCCAAAATTATGAGAGCAGGCATTCCACAAGGAGGGAAAATCTTGCCGGTCCTCTACTCTCTTTAAGTTAACGGCATTCCGAAAACACATAAAACATTATTAGGTATGTACGCAGACGATACTGCCATTCTAGCCAAAAATAAAAACCATAAATATACGGCAGCCGCTTTAAACCAACATCTAGCGAAACTGGACGACTGGTTCCTCAAATGGAAAATTGCCCTTAACGTTAACAAAACAGAAGCAGTGTATTTCGCCAAGGGTAGAAGAAAACACAAACCAATAGTTAAAATTAAAAACCAAACGATCACCTGGTCTCAACATTCAAATATCTTGGCGTATTACTAGACGAAAAATTAACCTGGAAAAATCATATTACAACAATAAAAACAAAATTTTGTGCAGCCTCAAGAAAACTTTTCCCTCTAAAAGCACTAGATTCGGAAATGAATAGGAAATATAAATTGCTTGTCTACACTGCGATCTTACGTCCGATAATTACTTACGGATGCCCCATCTGGGGGGCCGCAGCCAACTCAAATATCAGAATGCTTCAAATTCTAGAAAATAATATAATTCGTCTAATATGCAAGGCTGGATGGTATATGCGAAATGAAAATATAAGAAATGCAATTAAGCTAATCTCTTTAAAGGAATTTATCAAAAAAATCTCAGCAAAATTCTATCATAATCTTGATAAAATTGATAATGAAGCCATTCAGCAACTTGAAAATTATTCCCCCGATCCGAAAAGCAAAAGACCCCGGAAGATTCTTTTATAATTGTAACTATAATTTAAAAAAAAAAATTGGAATAACTATCCTTGCTAACTGTTTCAGACCCTTGCCCCCCGCCCCATTCTTCCCAAAGCATTTCTAAACCCTGAAGAGCAGTTCCAAACGGCATGTCACTTCCCTTTTAGAGCAAGTAAAGAAAAATTATCACATCCAGAGATCTCTCAACAGCAGTTGGTACTCTTTACAGTCACCAGTTCTTGCAGTACTCCAGCAATAACCCCACAGGATCCAGATGGACTTCCACCCACACATCCTTTGCCTCCAACAACAGCAGCAGACTATCCAATTCCCAGAACTGAAAGTATCCAGCATCACCAATGTACCATTACCAGGGATTAGGCCCCCAAAATTACTTGTTTACTGTTGGATAGAATAGTCCTGCGCTGTGTGAGTATTTGTAAAGTAAGTTGTTTGTCGGCTGGTCGAATTCCGAAGATTTCTCTTGGGAGATTGGTGGACGACCGCAGCGCCACTTTCAGTGCAGGTGGCGCGTCTACAGAGGGAAGGAATTGATTTAAAGAAATTATTTTTGGTGAGACAGAATGTGGTGTATACCAAGAAGATTACGTATATATATAATATGGAAACATCATATTATCTTTTTGTATTTCAATCTATTAAATATTAATAATAAATATTATTTTTGTGTATAAATTATCATATTTTTAACTCTACTAAAAATTAGAATCTTAGAGCGAATGGAACACATGCTATTAGATTTACAACAAATTTTTAATGCCATTTTTAAAATAAATGTTATAATCTAAAACATATACAAACAATATAAATTATTAAAATACATTCGGATAATTCTGGGTCGGAACAATTAATAAAACTTTCATTGTTTTATTAATTGTACCGACCCAGTGTCCCGATAGGTGGCGTTGTCCAGTCGTGACTTGGAAATGACGAATTTGTTTTCTAGCAGAGAGACGGAAAAAGTTATGTCTTGTTCAGCGTGACTGCAAAATTGTGATTTTATGGAACTGAATTTGACTGATCTTGAGTTGATTTTGGTTAATTTAGTTATGATTAACTAGTGAAATGTTTTATTATTCTAATTTTTTTGTTAAATGTTAATTTATAACGTCTTGTGTCTGTGTCTTATTATATTTTAAAAGCCAGTTTTTATTTCCAAGACATTACATTAATATTAATGTTTTTTATTTATATTTATTGATTTTATAATGTTCTAGTACTCATAGAACTCTTTAAAGAAATCGTTCATTAAATTTTAAACCAACTTATTTGAAACCATTTCCCTTAAAGTTTGCAGTTAAAATTTTTTTGAAAAAATTCTGTCCATTTAAGTGCCGTCTAATTTCCGCTGAGGCAAAAGTAAATATGTTGTAGTGATTGTAGCGACATCTGTATTTCTTGTAAATCAAAAGCGCTACCTCTCTAATATTTCAACTTCCACTCTCTGTTTACCTCTGCCGGGAAAATATCCGTCGTATGTTAGAAAAAGATAATTAAACTTGCAGTCCAATGGAGTAAAAATAATAATAACAAAATTTGTGCTTTTTGTGCGCACGCAGTATGAAACTTAAAAATCATTTCATTGTAAACACGAATAACAATAATTTTATTTTTATCAGTGTTTATGATCATTTTACTCCTTTTTTTGAATGATATTTATAACTTCACAGTAATATAGCACTTGAGAATAGTGATAATAATTGTATAATTGTATTTTAAAAAGAAAAAAAGGCGCTGCGGCACAGGCTACTTCCTCGCCATTGTCATATTCATGAACTTCGTTCATTTCTATTTAAAATTATTTCCCAAAAAAAATCTTAAATTGTGAATGAAGGAGCGAATATAAACTCTTCCAAAAACCGTGGCTGACTTTGGGGTAGGACTCGACATAAAGCGGTTCACTTAAAGTCACTCGAGACTGACCAAGAATACGCTTCTTGGGAACGATGCATCCAATCGAATTCCGTTTGGCAATAAACCCCCTAAGACGCGAATGGCTCGGAAAAAACCTGGTCGGGTAGCCTTACTTTCTTAGCGAGGTCGCCAATCGTATTTTCTCATTATGAAAATGTAAGTAAAATAAATTTCTTTCAAATACTATATCATGATTTTCTGTCCAGAAGTATTGTTTACAATTTAGTATTATGCATTTGCAAATGAAAGCAGAATTTTGATTATTCCAATTGTAATAGTTTTAGAATAAATATGATGTTGCACTACATACAATAAAAATTTAATTGGTTTTCCTTCCGAATTTGGAGTTTCAAGGCTATTAATGTCTAGTGAATGGGTTGAATGTTTACGATTTTCGTGGGTAAAATATATTTTACTAAACTGTTTTTTTACTTACAAATTTATTTTTCATTCAAAGAAACATTGTTTCTGCTGATAGATAAAATGATTATATCCTGCTAGTAGGAGGTTCTAATGAAAAAAATATATATTACATAAATGTTTGAACCTTCGAATATAACAGGACAACGGAACTTATTAGTAACAAATTTTATCATATTCATTCAGCAGGATCATATCTTATAACTAACTTAATTATTTTCTAAAACTTTAAATCCAAGATTCTGGCACTAATTCGATCTCAAAAGTAAAGTAAACAAGTAATTTTTGGGACCCATGGCCCCCGAAGGGGGCCTAATCCCCGGTAATGGTACATTGGTGATGCTGGATACTTTCAGTTCTGGAAATTGGATAGTCTGCTGCTGTTGTTGGAGGCAAAGGATGTGTGGGTGGAAGTCCATCTGGATCCTGTGGGGTTATTGCTGGAGTACTGCAAGAACTGGTGACTGTAAAGAGTACCCACTGCTGTTTAGAGATCTCTGGATGTGATAATTTTTCTTTACTTGCTCTGAAAGGGAAGTGACATGCCGTTTGGAACTGCTCTTCAGGATTTAGAAATGCTTTGGGAGGAATGGGGCGGGGGGTAAAGGTCTGAAACAGTTAGCAAGGATAGCTATTCCAATTTTTTTTTTAAAATTAAAGTTACAATTATAAAAGAATCTTCCGAGGTCTTTTGTTTCTCGGATCGGGGGAATAATTTTCAAGTTGCTGAATGGCTTCATTATCAATTTTATCAAGATAATGACAGAATTTTGCTGAGATTTTTTGATAAATTCCTTTAAAGAGATTAGCTTAATTGCATTTCTTATATCTTCATTTCGCATATACCATCCAGCCTTGCATATTAGACGGATTATATTATTTTCTGGAATTTCAAGCATTCTGATATTTGAGTTGGCTGCGGCCCCCCAGATTGAGCATCCGTAAGTAATTATCGGACGTAAGATCGCAGTGTAGACAAGCATTTTATATTTCCTATTCATTTCCGAATTTCGTGCTATTAGAGGGAAAAGGTTTCTTCAGGCAGCACGAAATTTAGTTTTTATTGTTGTAATATGATTTTTCCAGGTTAATTTTTCGTCTAGTATTACGCCAAGATATTTGGCTTGTTGAGACCAGGTGATCGTTTGGTTCTTAATTTTAACTATTGGTTTGTGTTTTCTTCTACCCTTGGCGAAATACACTGCTTCTGTTTTGTTAACGTTAAGGGCAATTTTCCATTTGAGGAACCAGTCGTCCAGTTTCGCTAGATGTTGGTTTAAAGCGGATGCCGTATATTTATGGTTTTTATTTTTGGCTAGAATGGCAGTATCGTCTGTGTACATACCTAATAATGTTTTATGTGTTTTCGGAATGTCGTTAACTTAAAGAGAGTAGAGGACCGGCGAGATTTTCCCTCCTTGTGGAATGCCTGCTCTCATAATTTTGGCTTCGGAAATGCTGTTGCCAATTTTAACTGCGAATTTTCGCTCTTCGAGTTAAGATTTTAGAAGCTGCAATAAATGGGGTGGGGTTTTGTATCTGATAAGTTTATGGATTAGTCCTTGGATCCAGACTCTATCAAAGGCTTTCTGTACGTCAAGGAAGACCGCACCAGTGCATTCACTTTTTTCAAAGCCACTCGTAATATACTCGACTACTCTAAGAAGTTGAT
>BGPR01027266.1:0-20878 GCA_013235015.1 Araneus ventricosus
AGAGGGCATATTTGAAATTCAATATGCGTTCTTTTCTATTTTATTGTGAAGCACTTATTTCAGCTGATATGTCCCATGTAAAGCAATTAAGTGTATTTTCTATACGACATGATTGAGTCTAGGCACTAGTATCGTTAGATGTAAGTAGAAGTATTAAATCATTTTCATCCTGCCGTAGTAATGAATTTTATGATTTTTTGTAAAAATATTTGAAGTAATGAAGTTGATTTTGAAGACTGAACATTTCGTTTCAAAACCGTAAAATATTGCAAAATAATTAATTTGTCTTTTCCTTTTGTGTTTTCATTAATTCCGATAACAGGTGCATATTATTTTATAAATCATAGATATACCATGTCCCAAAAAATAACAGCACAAGTGGCATTTATAAATTATTTTGAATGTTTTAATTCTTAATTAAATGCGATTTGTTATCCAAGAGTTATTTAAATATATATAATGCCATTTTCGTATTATTTAAATTAATGTTGATATTTTTTATCAAATTTTAAAAATGGCGATTTTACACAGAATTTTTCTGCATTTTCCAATACATACGCAAGTTTTTAAAGTTTGACATTGAAGAGAAAACATACATATAAATTCTTATTGAAGAAATATCATCACTTGAATCAGTTCAAAATACGCCATAAAAAATCTAGAACATCAATTTTCCTTAAATTTTCGATCGTCGTATAAATAATCAATGGTACAATGCATTAATACCCAACCCCATCAGTTAGTAATGGAGAAGTCCTTATTTTTCCGTGTGCATTCCATATAGTAACCTCTGACAAGTACTACAGGTGCTCAGGCCAGACATGATGGTTGGAGCAATTGTTCCTCAAAAGAATTGTTACATAATGTTTTCGTCAGTCAGTTGTATTTTGAAACTCATCAACGCATATTCTAGTTGTTCGCGCTTTCTGAGTTTGAATTTTATTTTCTTTTGAAATACTTATGCTACAATTTTAAAATGTCATGCGTAGTTTTGGTAACTGAGCAGGGAAGCCCTGCATTTTTGGTCGGACTTTAGATGCCAGTGATTTAGACGACATGAATAATTATTTAGTAATTTTCCTCCAGATCGATGCACCTGCAGCGACACTGAGGATATTGAAGGATTCTTCTACGAGTAAAATAAAAGGAAACAATATGATGACCAATGCAAGTCAGAAATTGAATATTTTAAAACCTTTAACTGTTTTTAAATGAAACTTCCAAGAAAAGAGAAATAGTAACCAATTACAGAGTATTTTTTTCTTTCCTTTTCACTGTCTGATTCTAATCCTGCATAGACAGCTTAACAGATGTTTATGAGGCATAAAAAAGCCTTTAAATATTTGTATGTTCATTTTGGTGAATGTATTTATGAAAACATAATCAGATTAATGATTTTACCATATTTCATGCGCATTACAACGCGTTAATCATATGAAAAATTATTATTAAGCATTAAGGTATCAGTCAAAAATCGTGTAATGACTTTATTACAGATATTTTTTCTTTCCTTTTTCTTGAATACTGTCGTGATTCTAATCCCGCATAGACGCTAACAGATGTTTATGACATAAAAAGCCTTTAAATGGTTCTAGATATGTTCATTTGGTGAATGTATTTAGTGAAAACATAATCTAGATTAGTGATTTTACCATTTTATGCGCATACAACGCGTTAACATATGAAAATTATTATTAAGCATTAAGGTATCAAAAAATCGTGTAAATGACTTTATTACAGAGCATTTTTTCTTTCCTTTTCACCGTCGCATTCTAATCCCGCATAGACGCTTAACAGATGCTGGCATATATAAAAAAGTCCAAATAATTTGTGATGTTCATTTGGTGAATGTATTTAGTGAAACATAATCTAGATTAATACTTACCTGTCCTTATGCATTACAACGCGTTAATCATATGAAAATTATTATTAAGATTAAGGTAATTTCAAAAATGTGTAAATGATTTTATTTACAGATATTTTTCTTTCCTTTTCACTGTCGTGATTCTAACTCGCATAGACGCTTAACAGATGTTTACATACATAAAAAAGCCTTTAAATAATTTGTGATACCCCAGAATGTATTTTAGTGAAACATAATCTAGATAGTGATTTACCTGGCTTGGCGCGCATTACAACGCGTTAATCACATGAAAATTATTATTAAGATTAAGGGTAATTTCAAAAAAACGTGTAATGACTTTATTACAGATATTTTTTTCTTTCCTTTTCACTGTCGTGCGATCAATCCCGCATAATGCCTCAACAGATGTTTGTTATGACATAAAAAGCCTTTAAATAATTTTATGTATACCATTTGGTGAATGTATTTAGTGAAAAACATAATCTAGACAGATTACTAGTTTTATGCGGCCAGCAACGCGTTAATCACATGAAAATATTAAGTTAAGCATTGTACTCAAAAAATGTACGATTCTCATTGGTGATATTTTTCTTTCCTTTTTCACTGTCGTGATTCTAATCCCAGTTGTGATCGTCAGCCGATGTTTGCTATATGGATATAAAAAAGCCTTTAAAAGAATTTCAGGATGTTTATTTGGTGAATGTATTTATGAAAACATAATTCAGTAGATTAGTGACAATTAGTTTTAAAAGTAGCATTACAACGCGTTAATCACATGAAAATATTATTAAGTATTAAGGTACTTCAAAAAAATCGTGTAAATGACTCTATTACAGATATTTTTTCTTTCCTTTTCACTGTCGACTTAATCCTGCATAGACGCTAACAGATGTTTATGACATAAAAAAAAGCCTGTAAATAATTTGTGATGTTCATTTGCGAATGTATTTATGGAAACATAATTCAGACAGATTTTACCATTTTAGCGTATATTACAAATGTTAATCATATGAAATTACATAAGCATTAAGGTAATTTCAAAAATCGTGTAATGACTTTATTACAGATATTTTTTCTTTCCTTTTTTCACTGTCGTGATTCTAATCCCCGCATAGATGCTCAATGATGCTTGGTGACATAAAAAAGCCTTTTAAATAATTTGTGATGTTCATTTGGTGAAGTGTATTAGTGAAAAACATAATCTAGACAGTGATTTACCATTTATGCATTACAACGCGTTAAATCACATGAAAATTATTATTAAGCATTAAGGTAATTTCAAAATAATCGTGTAATGACTTTGGTTACAGATATTTCTTTCCTTTTCACCGTCGTGATTCTAATCCCGCATAGACGCTCAACAGATGTTTGTGGCGACATAAAAAAGCCTTTGTAAATAATTTGTGATGTTCTGTTCTGGTGAATGTATAGTGGAAAAAACATAATCTAGATTAGTGATTCCATTTTATAGCATTACAAATCGTTAAAGGAAAATATTATTAAGAGCTAATGGTACTTCAAAACTCGTAAGACTTTTATTTTTCTTTACAGCGTGAGTATAAAGCATATGGCAGTGATAATCACAAGTAAAATACCACGTTAAAAGACTGATATTATAATAAGCGTGAGTAATTCGTGGGAAGTGCTTGCGTAATATGCTGTATCATGAAATGCTGTATTAACTGATATCCAGCATAAAAATAATCTGATATATGTTTTGAAGTACTTATTATAGAATTATTTATATTAACTTGTGCATTTAGAGTAAGTGATAAATATTTATCATCTAAAATCTAGAATAAATGTCTCCTCATGAATCTTTCATATAGCGTCATTGTACAATAACTTAAAATTAAGTTTACGAACTGAGCTGTAGTATTTTTAGCTATAATGTTAAGAAGAAATCGATAAAAATTTCTAAAATTTCAAAATCTGATTTTTTATATATGTTGGAAGCATTTTGTAAAATACTTTTTATGTTACGTCAGAGTCGCATTAGCTACATATGTTTTTTGTAGATATATTAATTTTAGTTGGAAAATATTATTTTTTAAACAAATCATCCGTATCGCTCCTCCTTATTTAATTACTATTACAAGATTTTAAAGGTACATTATGATCCAAAGCAGAGAATATAATTCACTGTAATTTTGCCTGCGCAGTTAATTCTAAGAATCATCATAAAAAAGAACAAATTAGATATAGCTGTAGAGAAAAGAAGAAATGAAAGTTGATTTACGAACTGAAGAGAAATGTAAATGTTTAAATTTTTAATTGCAAGAATTTAATAAATTTCGACAAGATAAAAGGAATAATATTATTTTGTTAATGTTGACATTTTACTAGACCAACAAAGACTTAAATACACAAATGACTAACAAAGGCAGCAAAAACAACTGGAAAATCCTTGACCTTGTTATGGATTTAAAGCATTTCTAAGTAATGTCCAACAGCCAAGCAACACTGGGATTGGATGGAGATCTCGTGCCCATGACACAGTCCTTTTATGTGGAAACTCAGAGATACAACTTCGTATGGGTCAAACTTTCCCAATAAGGTGTTGGATCTTTGCATATATTAAAAACATTTCAGGCAGGTAGTGCCTCAACACTAGCCACGGTAGACAGAATCTTGGGATTCGGGATGAGATCTAGCGCCTTACAATAGTCTTTTATGGACCGGAGTATAAGTCTGTCCAATGACATCCCACATTGTGTGTTGATCTTGGTTACATATTTAAAGCATCTAGGCAGGTAGTGTTTTCAAGCCACGTAACAGAATCTGGGATCACGGAGGAGACCTCTTGCCCGTGCAACTTAAGCTTTTATAGCGTGGAATCCGGGTGAGTAAGTCTGCAAGTGTCAATGCTTCCAAATTCAATGTATGTTGATCTTGTTACATATTTAAGAACATTTCAGCAGGTAGTGTCCAATAAAAGCCACGAACAGAATCTGGGATTCGATGGAGATCTCATGCCCTTGGCAGTGAGTCTTTTATATGGGACTCGGGTGAGTTAAATCTGTCAGTGAGGGCGAAACGTTCCCAAATTGGTGTGGTGTGGAAATTTTGAAGGAATGACGATTTCTTCATCCGACCGCCTTTTATGAGATTGTGTCAAAGTCGTCTTCGTGTGACTTCAAATTTTAACATAAATCCTATATAACGAGCAGTATAACATTTCCGAGATATCTGGAGTAGACATTAAGTTAATATGTATTGCTAGAGAATTTATAGCCAAGCAAATATCCCATGCATCTATTTTGAAGGAATGTCGATTTCTTCATCCGACCGCCTTTTATGAGATTGTGTCAAAGTCGTCTTCGTGTGACTTCAAATTTTAACATAAATCCTATATAACGAGCAGTATAACATTTCCGAGATACCTGTAGTAGACATTAAGTTAATATGTATTGCTAGAGAATTTATAGCCAAGCAAATATCCCATGCATCTATTTTGAAGGAATGACGATTTCTTCATCCGACCGCCTTTCATGAGATTGTGTCAAAGTCGTCTTCGTGTGACTTCAAATTTTAACATAAATCCTATATAACGAGCAGTATAACATTTCCGAGATACCTGGAGTAGACATTAAGTTAATATGTATTGCTAGAGAATTTATAGCCAAGAAAGTATCCCATGCATCTTTTATTCAGTTTTACTCATTCTGAATTTCATTGAATTCCATAAAATGTTGCACATAATCGTTTGATAAATTGGACCTTGATAATCAGCTTAGTCGATTCTAATGCCGTAAATCTTTAATATTATAATAAGAATTCATAGAGAACTGTCAAGTTATGGTATTGTGCCAAATTTTTATCTTTAATTATTAGTGTTGTTACTCTTATCACCTGAAATGTGGTTCTAAAAAAAGAATTGAAACATATAACAAATATAACATTACTCAGTGTCATTAGTGAATTTGCTCTTCGCTCAAGAAAGTGCAGAAAAAAATCCATTTTATTTCTTCTGTTGAATCCACAGACTTCTCGTCAATCTTCTGTCAATCTGTTCGTTCCCTTGGAACAGATTAAAGACAAAAGAAATTATTTAGTTTCGCTGTATATATCTATTCATGACGTATAAGGGAGAGAAACCACAAGAGATCTACACTCTCTAATAAGTTCTCAGTATTTGTTTAAGCTGCCGATTCAATAAAATCTTGGTGGAGATTCTAAACTAGGTGATATCTTTCTATTTATAGCTAACCCAACAAATAAATTAATTTTTTCTTTCTGATTCGGTTAATGGAGAAAAAATATTTCTCGAAGACCAAAATCTTTTGAGAAAATCCACATTTATATTAAAGGATTACAAACTCTTATTTTGCTATTCATATTTTACATCTACATTGAAGTGGTTTACTTAGATTACGTTTTTTACTCTGTTTCGAAAAATGACATATACAAAAGTCATTCTACAATGGAAAATTAATAAACCTTTAAGTACTTTGAAATTCTAACAAAATATCTTTTATGAGAGAAGTATTTTTAATATTATATAAAAATTCTTACTTACCAAAAGCATTTAACAGCAACGGTTTTTTTATCAGTCATGTAAGAATGCTAAATGTGTACTCAATGATCTTTATATAACTATTTTTTCGTAGTGATTAAAATTCCCATCAGTGTTAAAATTATATTTAAACATACAAACTTCTCTTATAAGTACAGAAAGAAGAAAAGGCATATACAATATTATAGGAATTTCCATTTTTCACAAGAAAGTTTTGTTTCATGGATAAAATTATGAGATATGAGGTTTATACTATTATGTTCCTGAGAGAATAAATTGTTTTCATCTGAAAGCTTTTCTAGTTATTGCAACATTTCATATTAAAGATGATATTTGTATTTAGCTGAATAAATACAAAAATAACCGAAACCTTGCATCTCAATTTTCCAAATTAAACTATTTAACTGAACTGGAAATTTTACTGTATAAAATCGACTCCTGTTCGGCTTAGAGAACAATGCATACAGCGAATGAATGAACGAGAATTAAAACATTAAATTAATAACACAACGTTAAATTGATTTTTTTTCGAAGAATATGGAAATAACTTTTCTGTGATGCATATTAGTATATAAAATGAGATTACGGAAATGAAATTCATCTCGATTTTCATGGAAAAGAAAACCCAGGCTCATTTCCAGAGAGTTTATAAAATGCATATTTATAATATTATGATTATATTTGTTTCCTTTACTCAATCACACACATATAGTTCTGATGTTCATAAATATCAGTAGTTTCCAGATATTTACAGAATGAACTTTAAAATAACGGTTGAATGAGGTTTAACCCTTTATAAGTGCTCATTTTTCTTGTAGTGGTATAATAAAAAAGAAGTAAGTAAGTTTAAAGTCAATTCCTACTTAGGATTCTGAGATATAATGAAAAATTTATCTGCGCCGCAAAGATATGATGTGAAATAAGAGGTGCTTCGATGATCCCATGGGCCATCCATATCCCAAGAACCAAGTCTGCAAATTTGTTCGAGATATAATGAAAAACGTACTGTGCATGCGTCATGCGGAAATAAGGAAATGACAGACAAACAGACTCACAGAAAAGCGAATTAATTGCATTGTCACAGTTCTGAGCTATGATTAAAGTTTCGTTCCAGCTCATAGGGAAGTTATTTTATTAACGATTGAAAAATGAACATAGGGATATATGTAAGGGAGAGTGTGACTATAGGGATGAATAACTTTGGTATTGATATTAATTTAATGAAAAGAAGTTCATTTAGCTTTATTGATGCCATTATTCTTGTTACTAATTAATTACTCATCAGCCAAGACACTTCGTTGCGGTTTGATAAGAAATTTGAACATCCAGGTTTTGTTTCTCGTCAAAAAAAAACAAGCAGACAGAACTTGCCCCAACCTTAAAAATACATTTAAAAAAAGTTGTTTACTCTGGTGGTAAGTATGTTCCGACGGCCTTATAAGGGGGGTTAAAAATTAAAGGTTGGATGGCGCGTGTGCCCAGATTGGTGTGACGCCACCACGTGCATGATCAACGTCATTGAAAGCATGACATCCAATAGCTAAGAATACGGTGCTCATACAGATATATCGTCACATCCCTTGGCCTCCGGCAAAATGTGGTTCTGTGGCTCTGCTAATTTAATATTCATCAAATCCACACTTCTACATGAGCAAGCATTGACCCCCTACCTTTAAGTTAAAAAATAACTTAGTATTGTTTTAGATTGTGATGTCGATGTAGATATAAAATATGCTGATTGCTTTCTTTCCAAGATCATAAACCTCTCAAAAAAGCAAAATTTTGAAATTTTTTAGGCAAAATGGTATTGCTCAAGTAATATCAGGAAATACCAATGAAACATTTCTACCCTTAGTAAGACCTTGTTAGAGTAAAAAAAGAACAGATCTGCCACATTTAAATCACGGCATTGCCCTACTTCAAAAAATCAGCTTAAAATTTCATGAAAAGATTTGTCACTATGTCTTAGGAAATAATACACGTGCCAAACAAGAAGTGGCTCGAAATCGGTTTGAAAGCGGGTTGAGGCTTGGTGGATCTTGCAGGCGTTTTCAACAAATACTAAACTAGAAACTCATTCCAAATATTTGTAAGGTTGAGATTTGTAGATATGTCATCAGGCTGGTTCGTCGCCCAACACACCCCACCTTGAACGAACCAGCATATAGAGAATGCTGAAGTGATGATTTATTTCGTTCAAAATGGGGGGTGTCGGGCAAAATACCATTATGACATATTCAGATGTCATAACCTGAAACAATGAAATTCTATCGAGGACATGTTGGCTGACTGGTGGAATATTTTTTGTAATGAAATTATTTTAAATATACAGATTATTGTTGTAATATTAACTACTTTTTCGTAATTTTAAAATGAATATAACTAAAAAATACTTTAATAATACGCATCATAAAGAGCATAATGATTACGATACTATTTTCTACTTATTCTATTCTAAAGTTTCGAGCCTAAAAGTTTCAAGTAAATTTTTTTCAATAAAATTTATCAAATTGAATTGTTTAAAGCCAATGATCTTCTACCAAAAAAAAAAAGACTCATCTTCGTATAAATAGTTTCAAAAAATAGGAAAAGATTTAGTACATTGGAGATCGGTTATAATCTATGCCGGCATTATACTGAATTTGGGAATACTATATTATATATATAAAAAGTTCTCACAATATATTATATTGGCATATATTCTGAGCCATATTAATTCTAACCATTATATCATACTGAGTCATGAACATGGCGGAGTTCTGAGATGTTGTTTACTTACTTAATGGCTCACTTAAGGATAGGGCATGCATGTAGAAACAATTCACATCCTACAAGGAACACAGGTTGAGCAATGGGAACCCTATGGATCTGATGGTGAATTATGAAAATAAAGAATACACAAAGAGTAAATGCTACAAATTTAATGGAATACAATACTGAATGCAATTTTATGTTACATGAAACAGTTGCATGAATAAGAAGTTTATCTTTTCATGCAGAAAGTCTTTCAACACTTTACTTTAGTACTGGAAAGGTTTATATGCACACAGTGTCCTGTATCATTACTGATTCTGGTCATGCTGTTTACGACTGGAAAATGTTATTATTCAACTGGGAGTGTTGTGCTGTTGTAAATTTGCTCTCATTATTACTTCTGGATTGTACATCCCATTCTGATGTATCTTTTTATATTTTCAATTGACAAATTTTATTTTCTTTTAATTGTGCTTGGCCAGTGGATGTAGTACCTTACCTGAAGTTTCCGACGCCATATGCTATTTTCAAAATTACTTTTTCAAAGTTCTGAAGCAGTCATTAAAGTTTACAAACGACATTGGACATTCTGTGTATCTCCCTGAAAACGTGGAGTAAACAGATTTTCCGTTAAAGCAATGTAAATGCAGTAGAGTCTCCCACAATCAGTCTCTCTACAGCGAATTTCTCCCTGCGAACGAAATTTTAATCGGAATGTTAAATAACGCACAAAATATTGTTAAAATAACATAAAAATACTTCCATATAACGAAGTGAAGGTCTCCTTATAACGAATTTTTCAGGCCTTTATCTTTTCGATTTTCTGTCATTTTGAAGAAAGTTGCTAATTTCTCAGGTAAACAAATCGTTCTATCGTGCCTTGTTTCTGGAACCCCACTCGTACAGTCATTCTTGAGTGATAACACATAACAATAGAATGCTATGTGAAGTTGCAGTAATGCAGTTGTGGGGACCTGTTTCATGAGGGAGCAACATTTCAAGGGCCAGGATTCAAAGAATCGGGGTGGGAGCGGGGTGGAAAGAAACACAGTGGGATGTGACAATATGCATTTATGTTTATTCGTAAAATTATTATATATATTATTCTCTAGCTTGGTGAATTGTTCTACTTTTGAAATATTTTATTTATACAATAAAAAAATTAGTATAATTTAACAAATTTATAAGTATTACTTCATTTTTAATTGAAAGTCATAATTAAATATTTTTGAACTTATCGCACATACTAAAAGGTTTGTAAAATTTACTTAAATAACTTTAAAATCTCTAATCTCCGTATAACGAAATTTTCTCTATAGAGAATTTTTCAACTGGAACCAAGCGATTGCTATAGGAAGATTCAACTGTATACAGTTTAAATGTACAAACCCATTTTTTGCCCTTCTGAATAATATGCTTTATAATTTGAAATTGATCTTTCCGAAAAAGGCCCTGAAGCTCGTTATTCAAAAGTTTGTACACATAGCTTTTTTAATGTTAATGATCTTTATTATAAGATACCTGGGGCATCTCTTTTGAGAATGATGCGCATTCAATAACGAGAATTGTTCGCGAACCAGGATCGAGCTGTTTCTTGTCAGTGTCATTAATTCCGTTTATCCTTACCTAATGGCTGCTGATGAAGCTTGCTAATGCAGTAAGATTTCTCTTTTTAATGAAGATACTAGTTCGGTGTTTACTTATTTTAATCTCAGGTACACTGCAGCTCTACATTAACCGCCAAAGCTTAACAGATTAATTGTAGGTTTCGCATTACTTGGAAGTCAAAGGGGAATTATTGCTCGTCTAGGTAATATTAGGGTAAGATAGCTAACCAATGCCTAATTGTTTGGGGATTTGGATGGGGGATTATTGGTACCCAGTTCTGTGGCTTAAAACACCAAATAAGGATTATTCAAATAACTACCGGATTACAAGAACGATATCACACACTCGCATAAATTGCGTGAAGTAAAGAAAGCACTTTGAAATAAGTTTTGATAGATTCAATTTAAGTTTATGGAGTGTAATCGACTCGAATACGGCCGTTATTGCCTTAATATTTGCATTTTTTGCGTGTTAACCGGAAGTGATCATGCATTCATTAACAGGTATTATGATAATATTAGCAGTTTTCTGCAAATGGGTCATTCCTTAGAGAGCACACAGACTTTGGGAGACATTCACAATGGATCGATTTTGGCGTCTTGTCAAACAAGTCTTTTGAAACTCTTGTAATGCTAAGATTTAAGTAAGAATGATGGTTGTGTGAATGTATTCTTTCTAGCAATGGTCAAGCCAAAGATTATTTCAGTATGTTAAGATAATCAAATATTAACAACTGATTGTTAAAAACTTTACATCATTTATCATCCCAAATCTTCATCATTACAGATATCCTCTCTTTAAAGACCACAACGTATTTTAAGTATTCGAATAAGAACGGTTATTAATGTGGTTTAAACACTAATGAAAACTAAGAGACTATTTAATTACATGTTTATTAATCTTTGTGAAATTAAAAGGCTTCTTAAATAGAAATTAACACAATAACCCAGTTCCTGGAGCAAGTTGTATGAAAATTATGCGCAACTGTTAATTAATTCCCTTACTGCGAAACGAAACGGTATTTACTTACATCTTGTTTCTGAAATGACGTAGATTTGCATTTTAGAGATGTGTGTTTAGTAGATTACTTTCCACAAAATATTACCTGCAAGAGCTCAATAAATTTTGTTTGAGGGCAAGAGAGAAAGAAAAGAAAATAATATTAAGTGGTATATAGCATATTTTATTTATCTTTGTGAAATTAAAAGGCTTTCTAAATAGAAATTAAATACGTTTGAACCAGTTCCTGAAATAAGTTGTACAAAATTATGCGCAACTGGCTAAATACCCCTTATCAAGTGAACGAAACGGTATTTTGCTGAAAAATTTACGAAACTTTCATCTTGTTTCTTCGAAAGGAAACGTAGATTTGTTTTAGAGATGTATGTTTGGGGCAGAATAATTTTCATAAAATATACCTGCAAGGTTTCAATAAATTTTGTATAGAGGGCAAGAGAGAGAAAGAAAAGGAAATATATTAAGATAATATAGTATTTTTTTGTTTATCTATAGGACTACTTTCATTTTCAGATATGAGTATAGTAGAAATTTACCCGGTTCATTTTTTAAATTTTATGATACGCTGATATTTTCAATGATTTTTAGAAAAATTATATGCATAGATTATCATAATTCACTTGTTGAAATTTTTCAAATTATGATTTATCGTGTGCCCAACTCAAGTGTATTCAAGTGAAAGAAATTTTGAGTTTTCACTTAAATCATGTTTAAAAGTTTGAAAATCTTATTCTTGTTACGAGTAAGTCCTTCTTAAAGTATTTACTGCGTTAATTATCCAATAATTTATATCTGATTGCTTGTCAATATTTACGTGCTACAGACAAAAAAATGCAAATATTTCAGTGCCAGCTATTCCTTACTTTCTCTGTTTTGTGAAATTATTGAAAAACAATCTGTTACTGAATCCTAACAATGGCGAGTTTCGCCTGACAAGAACAGCAAAAAAAGCCATTTAAATTGTGCTTCAGTATTTTATTACACCATCAACACTTAGTCGCTTTTGAATTAAAACTATTTTTTATATCTTTTAAAATGTGTGTTTAGTTTTTTATTACATTTTTAAATATTTTTAATGACTGAAAAAAACGATAAATGGCACTAAACCAGCACGTATATAAGCTTTTATTTAACCGTTTTCTGATTGTGTATATATTAATATTTCACTACACGAAATGTTTTAATGAATTGTTCGCGCCAACTATTAGTTTGCTTCCTCTTTTATAACTTATAGCAACTTTGACGCCGCCATCCGCCATATTGCACTTCTGTCGGAGTCAGTTGAAGCTGTTTGGTTTTCATGTATGCATGTATGAGCATCGCAGTTTCCGTCCCATGTATTATCATTATCATGTTTCATACCGGCTCTACCACATGAGTAACGCATGGATAATGTGTACCATCAGTTTAAAAATTGTTGATATGGGGAAATAATCTACTTTGTTTTGATTTAACTTTTAAATATGCCAGATTGTTATAATAATGATTATATATGCATGGCCTGCTTTTAACAAGGGGCACTGTAAATGCTTTGAGCAGGTGTCTGTCGATGTTTGCGTTAATGTCTTTAAACTCGATCATTGAAAAAAATTTAGAAATGGTAATGTTATTAGATGTAGACATGTCCGTCAGCATGTGAGATGCAATTAAATTTTGATAATAAATATTAATAAGCTCCTGTAAAATCAAAAAATGTTATTTATTTAATTCAAAGAATGTAATCTTAAATATATTATCAAACTTGTACAGAATTAAGTATTAGAATTAATGGGCATAGATCAAAGCAATTAAGAATTTTAAAAATACTGCCTCAAGGATTATGAGCTTACTTCAGGAACACAGTTTTGAAAACATAGTTGTTTGCATCCTAGAGGATAACAAAGTTGACCCACATAAAAAAGACTTGGAGTTCTGAAAATTTATTCATTTGCAGCCTGAAAACCCTTCTTTTCCCCATATGGACTCACAGCAAATTAAATGGTGAGGGCACAGTGAATTAATAAATGGTATTATAATAAATTCAACATTTTTAAAGGTTTTAAACAAAAATAACACAAGAAATTTAGATCAAAAAGAGGAAGCGGTAAAGGTAGAAAGTTGGATATTATAATGGATGAAATTCAGAAATATGTAATCTTAACCATAACTGGGGATAATATAAATAAAATAAAACATTTTGGCTTTTAAACTTAGAAATAATAGAATCAAATGGTTTTTTTTAATAATAAATTTGAGGAATTAAAATTTCTTGATATAACATTAAAAAATGTTTTTTGATCTGGTAAAGTTTAAACTGGTATTTCTTAATAATAGACTTTATTTAGGTACACCAAAAAATGAGAAAAAAGAGTTTTGTGTTGTTAATTTTCTTGATATCTTCTTTCTCGAAAAATTGTGTTGCCTGAAATTGTCTTATGAAAATAATAAATTTTTCCTGTTAAAGATATATTAATATAATTTCTACTGCATTTAAATATTCAAGAACGCTCAAAAACAAATTTGTAACTATAACTTATTATTGTAAAGGGAATTTAAATGAGTAAACAATAAACACTGTTTTGGTAAATGAAGCAGATCTTAGGAATTTATTGATATAGATAAAGGACATATTATTACAGGTAATTTTGAATATTGTAAAAATCTAAATATCTTGTATAGACACTATGAGTAAGGGAACTAAATTTAGGTTAAGAAATAAGGTTAGTCATAATAGAATAATTAATTCCATTAATCGAGACTTGATGTTTTACTATAATATAGCCAGGAAATAATACGTCAATTGAGGGATTTGGAGAATGGAAACAACGTATAAGAGTTGGAAACAAAAAATAGAATTTATAAAAATAATAATATAAATATTAATAGAGGTATTTTTTCAATAAGCATCTTTAAAAAAAGAAATTAAACATTAAAAGACAAATTTATTGTAACAACAGTAGATAAGGCAGGAAATAATACTCTTGCTTAATGTGTAAATTACACTTCAAAGACACTCTGCTTAATGAAGATAACTCGAATAAAACATATCAAAACAATTAAATTTGGAAAAAGAACTGGATAAAAGAATTATTGCAAATTAGCTAAAACTAAAATTAAAATCAGTAACCTAAATTATCCTTACCTTTTCCCTACTATCACCCCATAAAAATCCTTTAAAATTGATTTGTTACTTGTAGCACTGAAGCTACAAATTATCATTTAAGTAAATTTTTTCTTTAAATTTCTTAAAATTATTCTTTAAAAAAAATCAAAGAAGCAAGAGAATTTCATTATAGATAACAATTATCTAAAATTTTAAATTTCATTAAAGCAATAAAAAATTTATAATTAATACATTTGATTTGAAAATCTATTCTGTCAGCCTTCCACACAATAAACTAATTGAAGTTTGCTCAAATGTTTATGTATTTATACTCAAAACACTGGATTTAATAGAAAAAAATAAAATGGATAGAAATCTGCAGAGTTAATATTTGTGAAAACTATCTCTTTAACGGAATTGAATTATGTAAACAGGTTTTGGAATTCCTATGGTTGCAATTATTCTAGTGCATTGGCAAAACATCTTTCACATCTTCATATGAGGAAATTAATTAAATGAACATATGGTTTTCGTTTTATTGATGACCTTATAGTGTTTAATTATGATAATTTTGATTCCATTGGAGGTCCGCTATCCAGAAGAGCTTAAATTAAAACAAAACCAATACAGAAATTAACAAATGCAATTTTTTAGATATGGAAATTCGAAATATTAAATTGTGTATATATCTGTTGGCTTATTTGATAAAAGAAATGATGCTTAATTTAAGGCTATAATACTTTTGTACTTTCATACAAATCTTCATTATAAAATTTTAGAAATTCCATATTTTCTCAAATTAATAGAATAAATAGCATATGTAACAACCATTCTAATTTAGTAGTTAAAGCTTTTATATAATTACTTTAAAAATATTCTTAAAGACAACGGATTCCCAAATTCTTTCATTAATTCTTAATAGTTTTTTTAAAAGGAGTTAAAAATTTCACTAATATATATTAATGGTTTTGTTTTAATTTGCTAAAAACTGTTTAAACATTAGTTTTTTTATTCTGATTAATTGCTGAATTTTTTTCTTCATAGAGGGAGCTACGTGCTCGCTTCTAATTTTTGCTTGTTTCCATGTATATTGGCGTCGTCTGTTTTGCATCTAAGATTTTCGGCAGAGAGTGTTAGGGTTAACACACTTAAAATTTTTTGATATTATTTTATGATTGTGCATTTTGATTCACCAAAATGATACACAGGGTATTGATTTCCTGGACGAGTGATTCAGGCCAAAGGGTATAATTTTATTAAAAGTAATCTTACCCTGACAGAAAATCTGTTCAATTTGGAAATTTTTGCAGGAAAGTGGTCTTTGATAAAGTCTCACCATCTGACCTTTTTCATTTTCCTTTTGAACACCTCTTACTTCGGAAATTCATTTTATATATTTTTTGTGTTTTAAATATTATCGTTTCAACCTTCTGTTGATGCAACAATTGAGGCTGTTGCTTTCTTTACGATAAAGATGTATTGTCACACTCTTTTGTCTAAATTTGCTGTTTTGTCTTTACGCTTTTTTCTTCTGTTTCATTTTAAATTTTGCTTAGTTTATTCAATCAGTTTTCAAACGCATTTAGTTCATGTATGATCGCAGCCACCATAAGTTCTATGAGTAGTTTTGCATGAGTCATACTCAACTGCACAGACAGAATAGCTCTAACAAAATCAAGATCGATATATTGGAGACATCCTCTGCTGTATTGTAAAAAACTATATATATTAAATAATCAATACAGTCCGCTCATTCCTGACGAATAAAACGCAAACACGAATAATTTGAATTCATTTTTCTAATTTCGCCACCAACCGACATAAAGCAACGTTATATAAAGTTTAAAAAATAAATTGTAGGAAGTATGAAGTCAGAATCAAGTTTAAGTATCCGATCATGCTTTAAAATCGTCGCTTTGATGAAATTATTTAAAAAAGACTTTATGATTTAATTGTGTGCCTAGTAACTCTCTAAAACTGTTTCATTCTTTTTACTTCTTACTGAATTCATAAATGAGTACAGCTGCTTTTAGGTTGCGAACTGGTATTATTTTATGTTGAAATGAAAACTTTAAAAGTGTTTTCTGAGAAATGATATTTTTGAGAGAAAACTGTTGTCTTAATAATGATTTCTGAAAAGTTATTCAAGTATTGATGTGAAATTTTCAGAGATTGTTTTCGAATATGCTTTGATGTTTTCCTTTAAAAAATCACATGTCAATTTAAAGCTACATATTTTTAAGTGCTTTTAAATATAAACGAAAGCAATATTCTTATGAAATCACCCGTTTAATAACGCTAGTTCAGCTATTATCTCTAAAACTATTTGAAGTACAAGAAATATTTAAAGAGATTACACAGATAACTGTCATAAAAAATGTAATCCTTCTAGCTAAGTGATTTATGTATATTTAAATATGATTTTGTCTTATGCTGTTAGCGGTAAATTATTTAGTCATTTTTTCTTAAATTTCTGCTTAGTTTTTTTAAAAAAGTATTATTTTAAAGATTAATTTTACAATATTTTCATAGTTTTAAAAAATATGCAGTTGAAAAATAGCATTAAAAAGTATATATAAGTTATTTTTCAAAAAAAATGTCTCCGAATCACAGTCGGATACCTTAATGTATCAAGATCTTCATTCTTCCACAGTTAGTTCGTCTAACAAAACTCTGTTAGTTATAATACACGCAAACTCGGAAACGATGGTGGTCGGCGTTTGCAGATCAAGGAGTTTCTTTAAATAAGACTTCCCAAAGATCTGAATATTCCTGAAACTCGAATCTGATGGCAAAAGGAATGCCATCAAGAGGACATTTCATGGATGGAAAAAGATGTTCTGCAGAAAATCATCTCTCTGAGGTTCGTTTCTGTTCTCCCTCCCAGGGCATGAGGGGTGAGGGAACTAGAATGCTCTTTTAAGGTCTATGTTGAAAATTGAGAAAAGAAGGGTCACCCTCTCGATATCCGCTTTCAGGTTCCCACCTGTGAGAGTGACTGGACGTCACTCTTCAACATATGAATTGAAATTGGAAGACGGAATAGATTTTGAATGGAAGAAAATATGAAATAAGAAAAGTAAACACAAGCTTTTACCCTAACTGTTGAAGGAAAATTGTTTATCACTGACATTTGTCTGAGTTTTAATGCTTTAATTTGGATGCAAAAGTCTATAAAATGATCTAAACTGTTGTGTTATCCTTTGCTTATCAAAGGTTTCTCCTAACTGGATATAGCAATGTTTATGTTAAAAAAACACCACATAAAGAGCATATACAGGTTTATAAAAAAACTAGAAACGAATAATATGCGTTAATGCCTTAAATATTTAAAATCTTTTCTATTCTTCACAGTTTTAACGGTTTCATTTTCTAATTAAGGGACAGAGTTGTGAAAACCAGGAAGAAGGTAGCATGCTTAATATTCTTAAAATACAAATATATAAATAAAAGCCATTGTTAACAAGATAAAAATAAAACTAATGGAAATTAAAAAGTGATAAATAAATAATATTGACTGGAAACTTAATATCTACGTGTAGTGGTTCAGCCAGAGCTAAAAATCCTCATTGATGTAGCAACCTGTCTCTGCGTTGACAATATAACTACATACTGAACACCTTAAATGCTGTTTGTTTCAAAACTTTCATTTTCACTCTTCCTAATCGTTTTGAAATGCTATACACTTATGGAATTCTGCATAAAAATAGATTATTTTAATACGATATTTTCAGAATTTACAATAAATCATCTATTAAGTTAACTTAAATTTTATTCTATACCCATGGTCGCATTCTAGTAGTGGAATTTCGAGAAAATATGATTTCGACTTCGAAGATCATATTTATAATAATGAATAATAAATTATGAGACACAGAAGGTCGAAAATAATTTAAATGAAAGAGCTTACTTATTATAGCTCTAATAAACTTTTTGTAAGAGGACGAGACTCAGTAGTGTGAATGCCGCTATTTAACAATCAATTCAATTAGAACCTTTTTATTAGATGGCTAAGTTCCACGACACAGTACATTAAAAAGGTACAAGGCAGAGAACAACATCACAAGATAAGTACACAGTCAAGAAGAGAGAGAGAGGCATCATGGGAAAAAACCCGGATGGCTCTAGTAGCCACCTATCATAAAAAGGATAAGGCAGTGAATTGTAACCGCTACATTTTAAAAACTGTTTTCATTAATTTTATTATTACAATGTGTCAGGATAAAAAATATTGTTAAAACATAATTCATAAACGTAAGAAAGGCAAAGTAAAAAAAAAAAAAAATCTTTAATTTGATTACGTCTGTCTTCTGTGCTGTTCATTATAATTTCTCTTGCAACCATTCAGGAAGTTCAGTTATTCAAGAAGCTCATTATTTCTTTGTTGCTGACTTGTCTTAACTTTTTCCTCAGTTATAAATAAGATTATCTAATAAATAAACTCGCTTATATATGTAAACTAAAAACTATATAGTAAAAGTACTTTTAGTCTTCTTAATAAAAATACATTGCAATTTTCAAAGTCGTGCACTGATTTTCAGACTTAAGAAAAAAAAGTACCCTCATAGGTGGCACCCTTTTCACAGGTTATTTTTTTTTTTCGATATATTTCAAAACAATTTCAATTAGGCAAAGTGCAGTTCTTAGATATATTTATTGAAAACCTGGTGGAAATATACAAAAAAAAAATAAATTTTATAGCCATTTATTATAATTAACAATTTCGAACTAATTGTGTTCGGTGAAATGAGGACGGCGTTTTAGAAATCATTTTATCCAATTATTGTCGTGTGTGTTATTAATATACCTACCTATAACTATATTCTTCATAGTAAGATAAACGGTTTTATCATTTTAAGACCTTTAGTATTGACAGGATAACCGAAATCACAAGAACTGGACTACACTTTGCAGCGGTCTTTTTTCCTTTTCCTCATTAAAAAAAAAACTCAGAGTTTTTAAAATGTTTTTCCATAGAATTAAGTTTCGTTTGTTATAATTCCTTGCTTGAGGTAACATAATGCTTCTTGCCTCTTTATGAGTAAATTTTAAATTTAGTGAATGAACTTTATTCAATCTTCTAGGATCTCTGAGGGAAATCCATGTTCTTGCAAGTTTCTAAGTCTTTTATACACCTTGGGAATACCTGAAGCAAAAATAAACATTGTTATTCTTATTATTTAATATAAAAATAAATAAAAACTTATCATTTGCTTTTTTACTGCAAATCTCCTTCTCTCATGGTGCAAAGAATCTCTTTTTCGGTAAAAGTTACACAGGCAATGAAAACAATTAATTACAATCTTACCTAAGAAATATATCGGTATCCAAACATTAAAATGTATACTTTACATTTAAATGCAAATATGCCTTTAGAAATATTATAGAGACAGATATTTCAGAACTAAAATTTTCGCTAAAAAAAATATCAATACTGTTTCTTCTTCCTTCCTATAACCCCTGAATGATTTTAGATATGTTTAAGAAATGAAAGGAAGGATCACTAGTCAGAGTTTCCAAGAAACTAGAAAAAAAATCAACCTACACCCAATTGTGTTATTTAATGGTAACTTCATATTTACAGATGCCAAAAAATTAAAAATCTACTAGCAATTTAATTACTTTAAAAGGAAATAGAAAATTGAATTTTCAATAAAGAAAATTATACGCTTCAAATTATAAAAGTTTAAAATAAATTCAGTCTAACACATTGTCATTTATTTTATAGGCATAACAAGGATTCAACAATTATCTTGTGAAGGCCATGTTGATGATTAAGAATTTTAAAATTTCCTTTTTACGGTATGTGTATATATTTGAATTTTCTTTTGTATTTTTAATAAAAAAATACTTGAATAAATAGTTGCGCTCTAAGCATTTAAGACATATTTGTTTTATTAAAATTATCATTTTATGGAGCAAAAATTAATAGAAAGAAATGTATCCTTACCTTAGATGTAAACCCAAACAGCTCAATCAGCATTTTCTTGTATCATGTTCCTATGAAGCAATACGTAACTGAACGAAGTACAATGAA
>BGPR01027267.1:0-20876 GCA_013235015.1 Araneus ventricosus
ATTAGGCTCCCATCTCTGAATATAATTGGATGATATCTTCTAACTGTCCTTTTTCAATAGCTGTCTGAGCTTGAGGTGTGAGAAATAAATACTAGATCTGATTTCTGCACGGACGCTGTAGTCATGTGGATAGAGACTTTTTGAAGAGGTAAGAGTCTGCGGCCCACTTTCTAGATACTTTGAAATGACTTGTCTTGCCTAGCTGCTCTTCTTTATCCCTCTCCGACTCATTGTCTTTGTTCTATCTGCAGCTTTCAGCTAATATTTTTGCTGCTTCCTCTTGGCCCTCCTTAGCAGATCGCTGCTCCCTTTTGCTCTTGCACTAAGATCCGTTTTGCAGAACATCAATAACGATTCTATCAAGCTGCTTCCCAAACAGCCCCTTGTTCCTGATTGAATATAGGAAAATTCACGGTAGAAACTTTAAAAATCTCCTCCGGACTCTGAACCTTCTCTGAAGGGACACTTATAATAAGATAGTCCATTTCCAGCTGTTGAGTGTACATTCCTTCAAAACTGCAGTGAGCATTGATATCTCTTAGCATTTTGATTAGAGGTGTCTTGAGTCCTAAAAATGTAACTTCACGATTAACCTCCTGGCCGACATCAACTTCCCACGATCAATGAATCGACCCGTGTGTGGGTCCTTATAACTATTTCTGATGATGATGGACTGGAAATTTTTTCTTGAAACAGGACAATAATGGGGTCGGTCAAAGATTTCATGAATCATGTCACCGTCTTTTCCTTTCACGGTCACGATGCGAAGGAGGGGGGCAAACACTCCTCCCACCATTTCTGGTTGAATAATATCGGTATAAATGTAAAGTAAATATAAATCGATGTTAGGATCTGCGATAAAAGGACTTTCGATCGCATAAGTTGTATCGCGCACCACATTCTCTCCTAAAACTTCTCCTGGAACAAACCCTAAATTTTCTGATAATCGATCTGATAATTTCAGTGTAGCACCGTTGGATAGTTGAAGCTTCACCTTTTTAGAGTGTTTATTATAATTCATTTGAATTTTAACATGTTTAGGTAAGGCATTTAAAATATCGATTGGAGTCTCATAATAACCGCAGGCAATGCGTCCACTCTTTATCACACCGTTCCCTAAATTATATTCATAATAATTTGAATCATTTGTGACATTGTTCCACATTCTAGGATATATAAATTCGACTATTCCAACTTCCCATTCACCTGTCAAATCAACAGGACTTGGTAATTTCGTAAAATAATGAGAAAGTGTATTCTCAGGATGAAAGTCTAAACTCCCATCGGAGGGACATGTAATATAGAAACTCATTTTCACGACTGCGAGGTTGATAGTTGAAGCACCTGTATTTATATCGAAATCATATCACTCGCTGCCACCCACGAATTAAACTTTTTTGGATAACCTTTGAATTTAACAAAATATTCACTCGAATTATTCTTGATGCGTTTTCTTAAAATTTTTTCAATCGGGAAATGGTTGTTCTTTTCCACCTTTTGTAATTCTTGCGCATAAAATGTTCCTTGAATATCCTCTCCTAATAAATCTTTCACTCGATACACTAGAGGATTTCTTTTCACACATTCACTCACTGTGAATAGTTCTTCAGTCCAATTTGTTTCATAACCTTTTTCAAAAGTCAGTTTCGCTTTAGAAATGCGCACGGTGTCACCTTCCTTAAAAGCACATGGTTTTCTTTCAACATTCTCCATGTTTCCATATAATGTCAGCCAAACATCTTGTTCGTTTTCCGAATTCACTTCCACAGGGGCTCTCTTGATGCTCGAATGGTAAGTATGATTATAACTATATACTAACTGATCTAATACATCAATGTAATTATGAGTATTTTTAAACGTGAAATATTTAAACATTTTCGTTTTTATTGTTCGATTGAACCTTTCAATCACGGAAGCTTTTGTAGCGTTAAAAGTTGTAAAAAATTTAACTTTATTTGCTTTCAGAAATTGCTGGAACTTTTCATTTTTGAATTCGGTTCCCTGGTCTGTTTGCAGATATTGAGGACGAAGTTCTTTAAATATAACTTTAAATGCATTGATTATATCCACTCCTCTCTTTCGCTTGAGAGGCACGACCCATGCATGCTTCGATAGAATATCTATGCATGTAAGGATGTAACGAAATCCTTTGTTAAACTTTTTAATGCTAATTAAATCCACGAGGTCTGCTTGCCACTGTTGATCAATCGCATAAACAATCACTCGATTGGTTCGAAATTTCTTTCGAACGGGTTTATGCAGTGTGTAGGCATTAACCCCTTGTAACCATTTTTGAATCGCTTTCTTGGAGACTTACCCTTCGCCAGCACGGTATAAACTATCGACACCGCCGAAACTTGCAACGTGTTTGGGATCCTGATATGCTTCGTTCATTATAACAGAACAAGAATAAATTAAATACGCATTCCTAGAATGTAATTGAAATGTTTCCAGTATCGTTTAAACGTAAAAAAAAAATCAACACTAAATTTTGCACTTTCAGAAAAAATATAAATCCCTAAAAATAATAAACCAACGCAAATATAAGCGCACACTCCACTAGCAACTTCTTCTAACGAAGGCATGGTGATAAATAAAACTTTTTAACATGAACATTTGATTATATACCTTATTGTCAATTGTATTTCTTGAGCAATCAACCAAAGAACTTTTTTTATAAGATTATAATCTTTTTTTCTTTTTTTTTTAACGGAGCAGTGTCTGTGAAAAATCAAACTTTTGTAAAAGAAATAAACCGAGAAAATTTTCAAAGTCCGAAAATAAAAATAAATTCCTTATCATCCTTCTTATCTAATCTAAGAAGAGTTCGAGCACATTCCTTATCTGAACTTGGCTGGAAGTCGGGTGGGAGGAAGTCGGGAGGGAAGTGGTGCCCCCGGCCCCCGGTGAGCCAGAAGCCTTAATATCTATCTACTTTAGTCTCCAAAAGTCGAACTATGAACGATTAACTACTAAAGAGAAATCGTTTTAAACATTAACAGAAGAATTAATTTTTTAGCCTATTGCGATTAATTAATCAAAATCAAAATAAATGAGAACTAAATACACTTTAACAACAATAAAAATGTACTTACTCTAGAGCTCTTTGTAGACTTGAAATTTTCTCTCATGACTCGTGTCTCCCATATTTTGCTCAGTTTAGGGTCTTTCGGGAATTTGAAAATTGAAACCTTTTGACCGGATGCATAATTCCCTTTGCAGCCGAAAACTGAGCACTTGTACACCATACTATATCTGCTTTTAAGTCAAATAAAATTAATCCAAGCACACCGAACAAAAAACGTTGCATTGGCAGAATACAGATAAGGATAGAATACTGCTTGGCCTTCTTTGGGGTCACGTGACCACTTCTTCTAAACTGGATGAACGGCTTTCTAGATATAGGAGGCGTTGGTACGTGTGCAAGCTCCAACTGTTCTCTATACACTACTAATGGAATGTTGCAGACCGGTCTGAAATCGGTCGACACGAATCGGTGTGTGTGCAAGGAGCCTAATAGAGTAGAATTCTTATCAGTAGCCCGAAAAGCATGTCACTCTCAAGACTTTGTCCAGTACCGATAGTTCTAACCGCAAATGACCATCAATGGCTCCCCTTTCATTTTTGACAAATGACCGCGCAGCGGGCGTCCCCCTTTCTGGATTGCGGTGAAGGAAAGGACGATTCCATTCTGTTTCTGTGAACGAAAAATTACCCCGGGCTTTGAGGCAACCAAATTCTCTCTCGAGCCGGGCTCAGAGAGTTAGAGTTTAGCAATTTGTACTGGTAATGTTTCAGTAATTCGTAACTAAACTGGTATCATTAAAAAGACATTTTTGAATTATAAGTAATTCAAAAATCATTTTGTTAGATAGTATTTTTTGAAAATATTGCAAAAAAACGCCAAAATCTTGCTTAATTTTTAAGTAACTGAAATTCTAATTTACTTTTGGTCTTTAAAAAGTTGACAATTATTTTCATCTTTTTTTGAAGAGCATGTGTGCCAAATTTCATAAAGATCGAATAAAACTATAGATTTGTACAAAATACATCCTTTTAATGTAAAAAACTTCTTTTGTTGCATTAAAATGCAGTCCATTTTCATTGTTTCGCCAGTTTTTTTTTCTTCTTTAAGTACAGTCTTTTTCTTTCTTTCTTCGCTACTTCAAATAAATTTAGTTTTTGATAGATTTTCTATGTTATTTTAATAAATTTACTTTTTAGCGATTACATTAAGCTCATCTTTCCGCTTAAGGCAAGATAATCTTCCTGGAGATTATGCAATACATTTATTTTATATGATGAGATTAAATTTTCACGTTATAATAAGCTTAATAATGCGCAATAATTGTAGATTATGATTATGCAAAATTTCAAAAAATAATCTTCATTGAATCTCGTGTCTTTTAGACTTTTTTAACAGTGGAATGTAAAGACTTACGTCATTGGTTTCATGAGACACAAAAACATACTGCATCAAAATTTATCTCAAATGCTAATACATTTCCTATCTACTGTTTATTTTTCTTCTTTTTTTTCTTTGCACAACTAATTTCTTTCTCAGTCTTTTGTAGCAATTAATACTTTTAACTTAACAAAAATTAAATAAGTTGGCGAATTTAAAGTTTGCTTATATAATCAAATTAAGACAATTAATAAGATGGACGAGTCGGTTGGTAGCCGAATGCGGCTAGTGTTTAATACTACAAAAGCAATGTAAAAATAGAGAAATGATAGTTTCAGCTTACCTCTTTTTTTTTCTTTCCTTTTGCAAGATACGCTAAATATGTGTCTTTACTCTCTTACGACTAAAAACAGAAATAACACTTTTCTCACCAATTATTTTCCATGAAAGATACACCAATAAGACTGAGGCCCTCTTTAAACGAACCCCCTTTACTCTTCTAAACGCACCCCCCTCAAACGCATAAAGAAATTCGTGAGTGTCGTCTTTTCATAGATGTCATTTAGTGTCCTAGTCACAGTTTTATCCAAGAAAACCTTTTCTTACAGGCGAGTTCCCTTGTTTGTAAGATTTATGACAGTAAAATTAAAATACAAAAAAAGAGCCTGTTATAGCCATCTCTCACAAGAATCGCGCCCTTTCTGCACAAAGGGATACAATTCCTTCCGTCTTTCCGGGGGCTTCCGAAACCAACAAAAAATCTTAGAGTATTGCGGCTCGACTTTGCACCGAAGAGCTACCTTGTTCCAATAGCCCGAGGGTTTGTGCGATGGCTGCAACATACTGGAGAAACATCTGCAAATGATCGGAAGGTCAAAGGAAGTGGACTCGAAGGAGTCTTCAGTACAGTTCCTACGGGCAGTTGTAATTGCGTATGCGTCTTGGGTCGGTATTCGACCACCCGCTATTCGGCTGGTCGAATTGCACGGCAATAAATCCCCAAAACATGGGCCTTGGGTATAGGGCTATTTTATTTCATTTCTTTAGAAAATCCTACTATAGAGAATAAGATCTTTTTTTCTCTCCCACACTTTCTGGGGGCCCAAATTGTCTTCTGTTTAAGGGGCCCACTTGCCATCGGGCAAGCTGGCAACCTCACCAGTCCGCCACTGTATTTGTGTGCTGGCACTCTTTGGACGGCTACGGCTCTACAAGGCAGACTGTGGACCAAGGTTACTTGAGAGTGGCTCACAGAGAGCGAATGAATTGATGACGTCGCGTTGCTAGCACATCGCTTTGTCCCAGTGTTACGTAACGGAATAAATATCATGTTTGAGAGCTTTTTTAGCAACCGAAAAACTTTTTATAAGCCTAACTTTTTGTGGAAACGTTATTAAAGAGTCACAAATGACAAAAGACAAAAAATTTGGAGTATTTAATCGAAAATTTTAATTAAATTCAGTGATCTTTCTGATATGATCTCCATGTAAGAAATAAAGAAAGAATTACGACGTATGGTATATAATTTTTAAAAACAAATTTATCTGAGATGCTGGATGATTTTTTAAAAAACTGGAGAATTAAGATTAATTTTACTTGCAATTATAAATTACACATTCGTTAAAATAATAGTCTTTTAGTTACTTCATGTAGTAAAAAATGAAATCAAATGTCTTTGAAAAATTCTTTAAAATTAACTTGTAATTTTTGATAAATATGAGCAAAAATAACTTGTTATTTTTTGCAAAATTGCTTTCATCGCACAATTCGTAATTGAATTATGCACATACATTTTGCATCTTTAATATATATGTATTACATTTTCACACCCAGAATAATAAACATATATTAAATAAAATCTCTTGAGGAATACAATAATCAATATTTGCTTGCAATATTAGAAATAAGCGGTTGTCTAATTGATATGGTTTAAACAGAATAATAATAATAAAATTTATATTAAATACCTTAGATTAGAATATTTCCGCAATCATTTAAGTAGTTTCCAAAGCTTATTTTCGTACAATACGAGAAATCAGTTTATAGCACTTTTCAGAAGATTATGTTCCATCTTAATTTAGAGTGTTCATCTGTAACTGATTAAATCTTTGATTCATCATTTCATTTGATGACAAAAATAATGTTGGAATAGTTTTTGGTTTCAGAACTGTTATTATTATTTGCAGGGAAACCAAGCAATTCAGATTTTAAATCACGATGATAGTCGTGAAGTGCTAAGAAAAAATTGAAACATTTGCGTCATTAAAGAGAATTTCTTTTTCTTTTGCATCTGCAAATCCAAATTTCCTTAACATCGGGATCTTTCGGAACTGAGTGAAAATAAATGTTTTTACATTTCGAATTTCTCGAATGTGTGGTAATCCGACAACAGCAAAACCAGACATTGCATTAACTTTAAAATCCTTCCGTAAAACTATTGAATTCGCTCTGGAAAGAGGCGTTTTTAAATCTTTAGTTTACGACCTAGAGGAAAACTCAAAAACCTCTCTCTAACAATGAAGCGGTTACGAGAATCATACGAGAAGTATTCATAATAAAACTAAATTTCCCGCCTTTTAGGTTAATATGTGAAGAGAGAAAAGAAACAAGACAGAAACTCGGCTCCAGACTAAATATAAATAAGCCCAAACGATCGCATTTTTTTTTTATTTTCATTCATCAAAAATCCCTATTAAGCAGCAAAAAAAAAAAAAATAATAATAATATTTTTAAAAAGCGAATGTATTATTTGGAACTGTTGTAAAGTTAACAAAATAGAACAACCAGGAATAATTTTCATTAAAAAAAGTACATACCTAATGCGCGGAATTTATAATCAACAAAAAGTTCGGTTGTGATATAAAATGATGAGGTACAATAACGAACCATTTTAACCGGGTATTTTTACCATTTCTTGCAGATGGAATAAATTTATTTATTTAATTCGAAACCGAGTGGAATAGTGGAAAATTTTGGAATCTGTCCCAATATGACGTAATGCACGGAAAGACCTTCTGCGCATCGCGTTTGTGGACCTCCCCTGCTGTGGACCTTGAACTACGAAATTTGACTCAAGCATACTTTGGAACAGATGCGGCGCCAGAAATTTTCCGACGGGGGGGGGGGCAAGACATCTCAAAGGGAAAGCAAGCAAAATTTCGCTAATTTAGGTAACTTCAAAATAACACATAATAATTAATTTTGTATTTAATTAAAGGTGATTAAGTATTAATTAGCGAATTCAATAATAATAATTAATTAATTAAAATAATTAGCTATTTGTATAATGTCGGTGCAGTAAGAATTGTCTGACTGAACGACAAGCAATAATAGAAAATGAAGAATTATGAACATAAATCTATTAGGAAATAAAATGTACCGCACTGATATTGGAAAAAATTTGAAGATTATTATTTAAATATCATAACAAAATAAAATATTAGCCGAAACAAGTGAAAATAATTATAAACAAATTTTAAACCTATAAATGCATATCTTCATATCTCTAGTAATCATAAAAGAGAATGTGCGTGTTTGTGTGTGTATTGGTTCTCTACAGGGAAAACCGCTCGACCTAAAGTTACGAAATTCGGCACAAACCTACTTTGGAGGGTAAGAATGTGCACCTCTGAGCTCTTTTTTGAAATTTCATTTAGAATTTTAATTAATTAATAATTAAGAAAAATTTTGGCGTTTTCCATTCTTAACTTCCGAAAATATTACAGAACGAAAATCATTTTTATGCCATCTGAAAGTTCAAAAAATTACCTTTTCAATGATTTCAATTAAGTTGCCGTACAAGTTTTCCTCTAATTTTAATAAATTTTTAAAAATGTTTTTGGCATATTTTACAACAATTCATTTCATTGTTGCACTGCAATTCAAACCGCTTTCATTGTGTAAACAAATATTTAATTGTATGTTTCTCTTTCATTGTTGAAAGATGAGGTAATATCCTAATGCATTTTGCTTTCATATTTTATTTCATGAAATTTTTTGTGGAATCTGTAAGCCAAGCTCTCTGAGATATTACGAACGTTAAGAAATATATCCATTAACCTGAATGATTATGGTTGCTATTTTTTCATTCCTTTTTGATATGTTTTAATCCAGATATCATGCCGCTAGTCATAAAATGTGCTGCGTCATTTTAATGTTGAAATCAAATGCAGATTTTACAAGAGGAATAAGAAAGTGTAGATAGTAGCGAAAACATGGTATTACAGGTTACTTGATATAGTCAGTTATTTGACACCATTAGGAACATTTATCTAGACAATGAACAGAAGAGGTCCAAGGTCACTAATAGAACATAGGTTAAATATGTACCACAATTTGAAGTTTAAAATTACGTTGTTAAGAGAACAGTGAATATAAAATTATGCAAGATTCAATTGAAATCATATTCCCGGCGAACAAACTGGCCGCCGAAGGCGATTAGTTTAACATAATTGGCAAAACCAGTGGACCAGTCCCCTAGTACTAATCACTGGACTGATGTCGATATTTTTTTATTTCATACGGAAACTTATGACGTTTAGATATATCATCAATAGCCTCCTGCCATCCACCACCTTCCATTTTCGAAATATATTGCAAAATAAAACTTTGGCAGAGTCCCTCAGCCTCTACAACCGCCAATTCGCCAATTTTTTGGCACCGATTTGCATCTAAAAGCTACTAAAATTACGGGCGAACAGTCGGTCGCCGAATACGGTTAGTCTATATATTTAAAATAATTTGAAAAACCAAAGGAGCAGTTCCCAGCACTAACCAATGGACCGATTTTGACAATATTTATTTCATATCAAAGCATATGACCCCTAGAAATGTCATCAAAGATTGCCTTTCTCTCATCACCCTCCATTTTCGAGAGATATCAGAAAAACACTACTTCACTACACATTCTCAATGGGAAAAACTCCTGAGAGTGTCCCCCCAACCACTGGATCGATTTCGCCAATTTTTATTTTATATGAAAGCTGACGACCATAGATACATCGCCAATGGTCGCTTCTCCATCTTAATTCTTCATTTTCGAGTAAAATCGCAAAAACACTACTTCATTGTACATTCTCTAAGAGGGGAAACCTTGACTGTGTTCCCAGTCTCAACAACTGGACTGATTTTACGAATTCATATCACTTTGCAAGCATAGCTAACAAATCAGAATGCTCCACGCTTATTGTGCACGTTTAAAATAGTATTTTTGATCAGTACCAGCCACAATCTGAAAATTTAAAAACTCGTTTTTTTAAAGATATCAATGAAGTTGTCGTATTTTTTCCTCTAATTTTAATAAATTTGTAAAAATATTTTTATGCATAATTTAAAACAATTCTTTTCATTGTTGCAATCTGATTCAAACCGTTGGCAGTGTTTACACGAATAATATTTAAATCCGTGTTTCACTTTCATTATTGAAAGCGAAAATATTGTCCTAATGGATTTTACTTTCTTTTGTGTTTCATCAATTTTTCTGTGAAATCTTGAAATGAAGTCCTCTAAGGTAATAATCATATTTGGAAACATATTTAGTAGGCACAATGATTATGGTTGTTGTGTTTTAATTCTTTCTATCAGCATGTTTTAATCCAACTAGCAGGGTGAAAGACGTAAAATGTGTCGAGCCATTTTCATACTGAAATCAAATGCGTATTTTGCGTAAGGAATAAGAAAGGTGCCGATGACGTGCAATTAGATGTTAGATGACACATGCAGTTACTTGACTCTATTAGGGACGTTCATATAGACAATGAACAGAACAGATGCAAAGCTACTAAAAGAACACGGGTGAAGTGTCTACAACAATTTAAAGTTTAAAATTGGTTTTTTAAGGGAACTATGAAAATCAAATTATGCACATGAGATTCAACTGAATTCATATTCCCGATGAACAAGCTAGTCGAAGAGGGCGGCTAATATGTAATACACCGAAACCCTCTACAGTGGCCACCCACCGTTCCAAGGAAAATTGGCCGCTCTAAAAGGTTATTATGTTTGGGAATGGGAGTTTAAAATATTTAAATAAGACCTAATTCATCATTTCTGATAAATCTGATTTTAAAAATTATCTAAAGATAAAAAGTACTTTATCCGAAAATTTCTCTCTATATTTCTTTCTTTTTTCTTTTCTTTTTAGAAAAAAGATAAAATTTGTGTGTGCTTGGGTCTTTCAGTTCTTTTGGAGGTCCCTTTTTCAATTTTTTTAAATTGTAAAAATATATCTATAATTGTTTCATCGGTAGTTGTTGAGGAAAGGCAATAATATCGTTTATTTTCCCTAAAGTCGTTGAGCTGAAAGTTTCATTCACTGATGGCCGCGACCATATTAACAAATTTTTTGTCAGAGTTCGTATCAGCACCTGAAAGGCACAAATGAACTCTTTAATGCCCAAATCCGGTAGAGTCCGAAATTTATTTTTCTCTTCACACTAGGGGAAGGAATGAATAATTTCTATCTGATTTTCGGTGGTTTTTTTTGGTGTATGAATTTTTTGTTCTTTCTTTTCTCCATTTTCTCTTTATAAAATGTCCACGGTCGTAGAGATGAAAGGAATGAAGTTGAACGCGCGACAAACACGACTGCTCAGAGGGGATTGTGTGTCCATTAATAGATTTTATTTGTCTATGGGTCGAAAAATTCCACGCCGAACAAAAATGGCCGTTGAGAGGAATGACCACTATGTATAGCTACACTCTTGTGCAATACAGATACTTTAGTTTTACCTAATAATTCCACCGAAAAGTGATCGAAACAGTAGATAGAAAAAACAGAACATACAAATTTTCATCCGTATTGTTGATCTCTTAGCCGACCGACTGAGAATAGTCGGCAAAATGCGACATCTGATTCACTTGTCGGTTATTCTGTCACATGTGGTGCGAAATACTGGCCGAATAGACGACAATTTAAAAGAATGTCGATCATTCTGTTGACTTAACCGTTAATAAGTCCTCAAATCTCTTATCTCTACCGTTTATTATATAATAACTTAATGATGTGATTAAAATTAGTATATTCCTTGATATCCTGCTCTGAACATCTCCCGAAATAGCAAAGATTTTTTGCCGACGAAAGTCTTAATTTCTCGCCGACGGGGGGACAATTGCCCCCCCCCGCTGGCGCCGTCCCTGCTTTGGAAGGTGGGAATGTGCAACCCGGAGCTATTTTTTAAAATTTCAAATAATTAAAATTTAATCGAAATTTCGGCGTTTTTCCTTGCTAACTTACGAAAACATTTTAGCACAAGAAAGATTTTTACACCATCTGAAAATTCACAAATTTATCTTTTTAATGATATCAAATAAATTGCCGTACAGTTTTTCTCTTATTTGAATAAATTTGCAAAAATAATTTTAAGCATAATTTACAACAATACACGCTAAATTCAATTGAGCGATTTTTGGACTCCAAAAGGGAGCGAATGAAAAAATTCTCTCTTTCGATCTTTTAGTACGAAAAATCGCTCTTTAAAACACTTTTATCGCCGCAAACCAGTTCCCACTTCCTGTCCGTCAGAAAACAGATCATGAAATCGGAATTCTCCTTCCTAGTTCGATCCTTTACAGAGTGTTTTCTAATTACTGTTTTACTCACAAGGGGGTGTCTGAGAAATCATTGGTTAATATCATCACGTGACCTTCCTTATCTCTGTTTCTCCCGACAAGATCAGCCGACTAGCGTCTGTATACCAAACTCTTTCCCTATGGGATGGGCGAATCCATCTCAAGTAGTAGTTTTCGTAGGTGGGGAAGTTTGACAAGGAGGGACACACTCGGAATCGCTTGGGAAAGGGTCTGGGATCAAGCACAGACCTCTAGGATCGAGACGCTCTAGTGGAGGGACGCTTTAGCTTTGTTTTAGTTGTATGAAAACAAACACCTCTGCTAGATTGATTATTGCGAAATTGTGTCAGTTTTAAAATAAGCTTAAAAGATCTGTTTAGCATCCTTTTACCTTATATAACTTTTCATTCCTCATCTTTAAAATTACTTATCAATCGATTCTGCACATGTTGAAATCTGTTGTAGTATGTAGGCGCTGGCGTAGTATATTACAAGGAACTGATAAACAATAAATATTTCTGGCTGCAGTGATAAAACTTCTAAAAATAATCCTGCAATAGAAAATTCCTATAAGAAAAGAGAAACTAAATACATTACTGCGTGTTTTGAAGCCTCAAAAAGGCTATAGTATGATAGGCTTTGTAATTTTCAACTGTGGTCAAATAACACCCAAGTAGGCACACTTGTTTACATATAGGTATTTTATTCCTACATAATATTATACATATCTTAATTTTTTAAAAATCTCTCTTAATATTAGTCTTTACTCTTCATTTTATTCATGGAGATTTCAGGGAGTGTTCGGAACGTAAGGATTGATACAGATAAATAGTGATGCTTGAATGTTTTACATTATATTTTCCTGTGCATTGTATACCAAGTATATGTACTATCCATACAGAGTACATAAAATAAGTTTTAGCTGAGTTAATTTAACGATTACTCTTTAATTTATGTTTCCTTGAATTTTTTCAAACTTAGCTACTACAATTTCATATCTGGAATGTTCATCCAGCAAATATTATGTATTTATTATTATTATTCGTCTAAGAATAATAATATAAAAATTGCAGAATGGAATATTCTTCATCATGGAAAAATTAACAACTGTATAAATTACTAATAAAAAATCAAAATGTAACTGCTCTCATTCGTATGCTTTTAATATCCTGAAATTGAAAATTTGCCAGATCTGAAGAATTTTTTGTCAATATTTTGTGAATTGAATTTGAAGAATTTTGAATATTTTGTGGAGAGTTGTTTCTCAAGATTAATACACACAGATAAATTATTTTCAGTAGTTAAGAATAACAGAATAGTAAATTAGTCATATCCAGTAATTTATGTAAAATATCTATAATAGCATTAATCAATTCTCATATTTACTAAAAATCATTTATTACACAATGTAAATAAAAAAATATAAATAAATGAAACCCAAAATGTAATAAGTCTGTATGAATTTTAAAAGCTTAATTCTTTAATTTAGTAAAGTTATCAATTTAAAAACTATCTTAATTATACTTTATCATTGTTTCTTAATTCATTTTTACAACTATTTTTAAATAATCTTCATAAGGAAATAAAATCAAATATATTAGTCTAAAAATAACACCGATTCATGGAATTCTTATTCTTTTATGTTGTATACACTAATTGATACATGTCTATATACAATTGTAAAATTTCCTTTGAGAATTATGCAACAGAATATTCTGTTAAAGTATAGATTCTTTCAGAAAGAAAGAAAAATATATTCATACAAAACCTAATAAAAAAAACAAATAATAATAGTGAAATTAAAGAGCTTATTACATTAATATAAATTTGGATTTGTCCTTAGTTTTTCTTTCATATATAAATTCATTTGTGTACTTTTTTGATTAATTATTTAATGCATTATTTCCTTTTACCTGTCAAACCAATTAAGAATTTGACACTTAAGGGATTTTGTTACACTTTTATTGCCACCAGTGTTATTGTTTTCTTAAGAGTACAATAACTTGCTATTTAATGATAGGTTTCTCAGGATAATACAGGATGTCCAATTCAAATGCCCCTTATTTGAACAGTCGATTAAAAAAAATCTATTGGCGATATTAGGCAAAATTTGCTGCTGAATTCATAGATTTTGGCAACATTTTTTTTTCTTTTCTGTATATATGCAAACTGAGGCAAGCAACAAACTTTACCAATTAAATAATTGATACTGTCTTTGATAGACTGATTTATCAACTAGCTAATATTGTATGATATGCATTGTTTGGTTAATTGACACAAGAGCTCTGCTGCATCAATAAATTGTGAAATTTTTCAACAAGAAGAGGACTTCAAATAGCAAAAATTGTTGGAATGAATTTGATTCCATTCAGAAACACCTATTAAGTATAAATTATTTTAAAATGAGTTAATATTATGATTTTTAATGCTGTTTCAAGTTTCTTGCATATCTTATATAATTATTTAAGCTACACGTTTAAATAAACCCTCTTGCACAGGTTACATTTCAGGGTAATTGTAGTTAGTTTTAGGCACAGAAGGGAAGTCAAACATTTATTTCTAAGTACATCTTGATTATTCTGGTAATGTGTGACAGGCAATATTTCAGTTCCATATGAAATCAGATCCATAGGCAGTGATAAGTAAATAGACATAAACTAGTTTGCACGTCATTTGGGAGTAATTATTGAACAGGGTACTAGAGGCATGGTAAATTTTTTTTTAAAAAAGTAAAAATAATTATAATAATGTATGTACCATCAATATTTGATGTCACATTTAAAGACTATTGTCATTAAAATCAATTTTTAAAATGCCAATACTTATGTAAGGGAGAGGTGGACACCTTTCAACAGTTAGCATTTCTCTTCACTGGAAATGCTATTTCATCGGCTGATAGGTGGCTAATCAAGTTTCAAAAGAGAACGTCTGGCAATAGGCTTCATTCCATTTCGCAAACCATGTGGTTTGCTATGGAATGAGATATGTGTTGTGACCTAAGTAAAAATTGAAATTTCCTTTCATCACTGAATTTTTCTTGCTCCATATTCAATGAGATGAGTTGATTTATTCGCTAAATTAATTAAGATATTCTGCATATAACAATACTATTGGCAACCAGAAATTCCTTTTCTAAAGAGAGTTATAACACTTTAAACTTAATGGCACCTTTCAACACTGTTAAAATGTATCCCTCATGTTAAGGAAGTATTAATTTAATTAAGTAACTTTGAGATTTGGAGCAAGATGATTTAAGAAGAAAAAGATTTCTAAGGCTATGCAAGCATTTCAAGATGGCATGTTTCTTAGAACAGCTGGAGACATTATATGGAATGACCCATTTTACATTAATTTATAGATTAAAATAAAGTAAAACATTTGATCTTGATGATAACATAACATTGGATACTTTATCCAACTGCTTTAGCTCCAAGTTTTCACCACAGGTCAAGAAAGAATGCTTTGTGATTATATTATTAAAAGTTCAAATATGTACTAAGGTCCGACTTACAAACAAGTACGACAGCTTGCATATGATTATCCAAAATGTGTGGGCTCAAGCACTCCAAGTTGTTGGAATAATGTAGGAATTCACTGAGGTAAGGATTTTATGAATTGTTGGAATAATGGAGCCATTAAAGTCAAAACTGAAAGTGGCACAAAATTACAAACAATGAAAATAAGAAAATTAAGTTAACCTAAAACCAGATAAATTTTCATACATGCCAACCATTACAGATTCTCCATAGTTACAATGGATTTTCTCAAAAATTTCTGCAAACTATGGATAAGATTTAAATTTTTACGGAAGCGAGTTTTATCCCCCTCGTACACAGTCGTTTTACCTGTATTCCTTGATGACATCACAATCCAGATTTTGTTTCTACATTTCATGTTTTTGAAAAATGTCATATAATTATTTCATATTCTTCTAATAATAGTGATTTACACATTTATTGTATTATTTATTCAGATAAGATATTTTTCATAAAAATAGAAATTTTGGATTATTTAAAATATGATGAAATATACGATCATAAATTCAAAATTTTAACATATCTGTTTACGTATATGTGTGCCTGGTAGACCTTCTGCTATGGACAGCCACCTTTCCAATGTCGGCATTTATGAATTTTGTTCGATCACTGTATTTTTTGGTACATTTGTTATATTTCAATAAAATGGCTGAACTCGGGTACTTCTACAACTTAAGTTTTGTAATATTGAATTTCATTAACTTATGCCTTCAACATTAATATCTTTCAAATACCATAATCCATCTCCCACTCTGACTATAGCAGTGGTGGCAAACCTATGATTGCAAGTCAAACATCAAGTCCCAAAGGCTTTTTAAATTACCCAATGCGTTGATTTTTTCAAACGTTTTTTAAGACGTGAAAGAGAGAACAGACAATCAAAAGTACTAAAAAATTAACCAGTGTTTTAAAAACTTTTTTGATTCCAAATAATAACATTACAGCTGCTACTTTTCTATCAACCTATTGCATTTCTCACCATGGGAAACCTCTTAGAATTTGTAAAACAAACATTTTTAGAATGTAGTGATACTTTGCAGATTTTAAAGAAAAATATTCAATTGTAAAGCATATAAATGAGTTACCAATATGTCACAATACAATCTTGGTAAATACATAATGATTTAAAGTGTGTAGAAATATATTTAATTGCTTTAGATGAGAGTGATTATGTAAATGGTTATGCACAACTAGCAGACTTTTCTTGCAATAAATTAGCAATTAATTCTTAATTAAATTATTAATTCTTGATATAAATTAGGCAATGTAATGAAAGAAGAGTCAAAGAAATTAATATTCAAAAGGGAGGTGTACTAGTCTTGATATTTTAATGAATTTAATGAAGCATTTAAAGAAATGGATATTGACCTACAGAAAATTGTCTCTGTAATAACAAATGATGCACCCAATATGGTGGCAAAAAAGTTGAATTGAATTTCATTGTATAATTAACCTTCAAGTTATATTTGTGAAGCAAGGTTTAAAAATATTTTCCAATGTAATGCCAGTTGTAATAAAAGCCATCAACTTCATAAATGCAAGGTCTTCAGAAACGACAATTTTCACAATTATTAACGGAAATAGAGTACCAATATTCTGAGATGTTGACATACAACAAGATTCAATGGATCAGTTGCGGTTAATCGGTTTGCCAATTTATTACAAGAAATAAAGCTCTTTTTGAAGGAAAAAACAATAATTATGATGAATTTTCAAATATAGATTGGTTAAATGATTTAATATTCTTATGCAACATCATTCAGCACTTCAATGAACAAATTGTATTAATTTTAATTATTGTATTACAAAAACATTTTCGAATATATGCTTGACATTCAAAAAAATGCAATTAACCCTTTAACGTTCATTGATTTCGCAGTGAAACCACACATTGAGCAATTTTTTACTGTGCATGGTTGAAACGAAGCATAATTTTCCTTCATAACTTTGAGAGCCCGATATATAAGCCAACTTCAATATCATTAGTTTTCACAAAGATATTGGCATTGCAAAAGCTAAATTGATAAGAGAAACAAAATGATGAGGGTTCTTGCACAAATTGATAGTCTTTAAAAATGAATCCTTGAAAGTAATATTGAATTTTATGAAGTTTGAATATCCTGTATACTCATGTATGGCTATAAATTAAATACACAATTTAAATTACATTTTGATGATAACTTATTTCTAGGAAAAATAGCCTTTCACAGTGAAGCCACAAATTTCTTTAAAATAAAAAATGCTAAATTTCTTTCCTTTACATTTTTATGATCAGCTATATGTCGAATACTCATTTTTGAAATTAAATTAAGTAATAGCTTCTGTTTTGATAAGTGAATGTAATTTATTTTACAAATACATTGGAAAACAAGAGAAAAGAAAATCACTAACATGATATAAGAACTAGTAAACATTGTGGCAGCAAGTTGTTTTATCACAGGTCATACTTAAAAAAGACTGTTTACTTTTTGTAGATTCATTTTAATGCTGTTTTAATTTTTTTGTATATAAAAGTGATCTAGACAATTAGTTGAAACATGATTTATTTTACATATTGAAAAGGTTCATTATATTTTGAGAAATGGATTATATACTTTGACTTATCTGCTCACTAGTAAAACTTATTTTCTTCATTGTCATAATATTACTCAGCTAGAAGAGATAGATAAAATAAAAAATATTTTTAACTTTATTCAACAATGTTGAGAATCTCCAAGAGAATTGGGTAATGCATAATATGTATGTTAATTGACTTACATGTCATTTTAGGGTAGGTGAAGAAAGTTACTTAGAAAGATACTATCGAAACAACAAAGTAGAAAAAAATTAAATTATGTTGAATTATGCGACATCCATATTTAAAAAGAATTTTTAAAAGCCCAGTAGTTTTAAGTACAATAGAATCAGATATATTGGTTCTGAATTCAAGATCAAATCTAAGCATGCATTCAGTAATTTCAGTTACATTAGGTGGGTTTTGCAGTTTGTAAGAGTGGTAGTAAATGCTATTACTCTTTTCTGTTTTTGATAAGTCAGCATAATTTATTTTACAAACACATTGGAAAACAAGAGAAAAGAAAATCACAAACTTCACTTTTTCCGAGATAACACGATGTAAACATTGTGGCAGCAAGTTGTTTTACTTAAAAAAAAGAGTGTTTACTTTTTGTGGATTCATTTTAATGCTGTTTTACTTTATATATATATAAAAGTGATATAGGTAACACAGGTTTGCAAAATTTTGCATAAAACTTTTATTAGAATCAATAACTCATTTTATTTATTCAAGATAGGAATTTCTCTTTGCTTATCTACTGAAATTTCGTAAAATTTAGGTTTGCCATGCAAGCATGTTAGTTTAACATGCTTAAAACTCACTTTCACTTAAAACTTTGTAATGTATAAGATTAAATAAAATCTAATCACACCAAATAAAGAGATCAAACTAGAATAAATTGGATATTGGTTTGTTTTATTTCATACAACAATTTCTTTAACATAAACACATTACCTTCAATATTGCAGCAGCTGATACATTTCAAGACAAAATTATTAAAACTAACATTTATGTTCAGTCATAATATTCAGTCAGTCAAAAAACCGGTTAACACCTAAGAGATCCACAGGCATAAGAGTCGAAGAGAAGAATCGACAGAGTATCCCACTCCCGCGAGCTATCGCTCGCTTTGTTTACTACTTGGCGATAACCATTGGCGATCATCCAGACGTTCCCTATACTCCCCCAGCAGTCTGGATGATTTCGTTGTCGCCAATTTGTTTACGTTGGGAGGTCGCCAAACCTCCCTACTGCTAATCGGCGTACAGCTCTCCGGCAAACCCTGCGTAATGCTAAATGCGCAGTACCGAATGCTTCATGCGCATTGATACATGCATAGCTTTGCGATGTATCACTCCGCCGTACGAACGAGCAGACAATTTTTACCTGTTCCTGTAAAAAACTGTAAGAGATAATAAATAATGCAAATACAAACAAATAAATAAATACAATGAACCTGGAGGTAAAAGCAGAAAGGCACTCTCTTGCACGATTTATTTAGTAATTAGTTATTTAAATGTACTGCATTTTAATCTATGTTTTTTCGATTGATCTCTACCAAAAGTAAATTTAAGTGACCAATTTCCTGAACTTCAAGCGAGGATGCTTTACGCATTTTGAAAACGGAGTACAAAAATATAATAATAAGCAGTGAAAAAATGTATAACTAAAAAAATATGCAAAATTCAGGAAGAGATTTTAAAAAAACTGGGAATAAGAGATAAAAAAAAAAACTAGGAAGAGATAAAAAGAGTTCTCCTCGATAATAATATATTAGAAGTTATATAAAATTCAAACAAAATAACTAGTCTTTACAGGGGAAGACATTTTGAGATACTACTAAGTTCAAAAATTTTCTTCCTGTAGATGATTAAGTGAAAGTGGTCACAAAAACATATGGATCTTGGAAATAAAACACTGTTTCTTGACAGTTTGTAGGTATCCTTTATTTACTTTAATATTAACATTTACAAGCCATCTGTACTCTGACTGCTTCATTTATCAGTAACATCATGAGTCATGTTTTAAACACTTAATTTTGTCCCAAAATTAGAATAATACTGTGGAACCAGAAAAAAAAACATAATGATATTTAAAAGCAACATATTAACAGACTTTTTCCTTCACACAATGAATTTTACTTTATGTTATAAACTAAATGCCATGTGATTAAAAAGTATTTTAACTTATGGGTTTGGTTGGATTTACATCCATCAAAAAATTATTTTTCCAATATGAATTGTTTATAATTTAAGTCCAGCAAATATTTAAAAATTAAACATTATATATTTTTAAATTGCATATAATTAAATATACTTTGAATTTTTCAGTAGAAAAAAATTTACTTAAAAAAATTTTTAAAGATAAAAACATATTAAAATATTTTCCTTACAAAAGTTTATGGTTTCAGTACATATATTTTAAAAACCACTGTAAATAAATGTTTATTTGCAGATAGCAAAACTAGCAGAATAATTTTAAGCACTGCAAAAAAATTATTATTTTTGAATTCAAACATAGAGCTAACTGCTCATCAAATATTTTTGCACTACGCCGTACGAACGAGCAGACAATTTTTACCTGTTTCTGCAAAACTGAGTCTCGGCCGTAAGCGAAAGCTGAATAAAGCCTGTAAAAAACTGTAAGAGATAATATATAATGCAAATACAAACAAATAAATAAATACAATGAATCAGGAGGTAAAAGGAGAAAGGTACTCTCTTGCACGATTTATTTAGTAATTAGTTATTTAAATGTACTGAATTTTAATCTATGTTTTTTCGATTGATCTCTACCAAAAGTAAATTTA
>BGPR01027268.1:0-20875 GCA_013235015.1 Araneus ventricosus
AGTCACGACAATAACAGCTCAGCTCACCAGCTGATTAGCTCACACAGCAGATAGAACTCCGAAGACGTTTACGCTTCACAGTAACCAGTCGTTCAAAGACGCTGTTGTGGTCCAAACGCGGTCTTATATACTCTCCCCGTTAGGCCGTGACGTCACATAGAATTTTCATGAAAATCCTAGATCTCGGCCCCTAATAGAAATATCGAGAAAAGGATTGCATTTTCGAGACTAATCTATTTGTCGCCAAGGTCGCCAAGTCGCCGAAATGGTCGCCAAGTTTGTCGCCAAGGTCATGCGTGCCACGAGAGTCGCTGAGGTCACTCCATGCTTCACCTTGTAAAACCCTCTTCCCAACCATAAGACCTGCATTGCTGGGAAGCGACTTTCCATGACTGTAACAATATTTTTCCTGCGCGTTCGAGGTATAGTAACAAAATGTGAGATAAAATATCTCGGAAACTATTAAAGATAAAAAGAAATTAAAGGCATTACTAGAGTAGATAATTTTTACACTCTTTAATTTGCTGATTACATGTAATTTGAAACTTGAACAGTTTTCGAGGAATAAAAAAATAAAAGGGGGGCATGTAATCCAAGATGGGGGAAAAGTTTTGACAAAGTATCTCAGAAACTATGAAAGCTAGAAGAAAAATAAAAGCATGAATTTGGAAGGAATTATAAGCTCTTTAATTTGTCAAATCAATTGTAGTTTGAAAACTAAATAAATTGGAAATACTCCAGAAAAATTAGAAAGGGGGGGTGGGCGAAATCCAAGACGCCGGCGCGAGCGTCCCCTAGAACCAGGAACTTTTAAGCGGGCCATTCACCGTTGATTCATTTTTACTTTCTCGTATACGAAGAGAAAGTATTGTAATCGTCAAAAAATTCGAACTCGAGATTTTGACGAATCTCCACGTTTTAGACCACTCTGAGTCCGAAAAACACAATTTTCGAATTATGTCTGTCTGTGTGTCTGTGAACACGATAACTCAAAAACTATGAGAGCTACGGGGATGAAATTTGGTATGTGGTCTGTAAACATAATTTGTTGTCTTCTATCAAATTTTGGACAAAATCCGTCAACGGGAAGTCTGTCTGTCTGTATGTCCGAAGTCATGTGAACACTATAACTTAAAAACTTGAATAGCTAGATGGATAAAATTTGGTACACAGTTTTATCGTCATAGATGTAGGTCCGTTTTAAATTTTGGGCCAAATACGTCAAAGGGTTGACTGTCTGTCGGCCTGTATAATTTACCATTGAAACCAATCCGCTATCTCCACGCGCATGCGTACGGAATCAATCGTCTGTGCTCAAGAAAGGAACGAATTACGTCAGTTTGTCCTTGAGACGGCAAGAGTGAAACCTAGCAGTGTGCGATAGATGCGTGTTAATCGGTACGCATCTGTTTGAATTCTTTACCTAGATATTTTTCAATCCTATAATGAAAAACCTTCTGATAGTCATTGGATTCTGGATAACAGTAGGTTCGAATTTTTTTAGCCACGCGGTGGAAGGAGAAACGGCACCTTTTGGGGGAAGTATAAGAGAAAGTTTAGGGGAGAACACTCCCGCTGGTTGTCTTTTTGGAACACAAGAAGGAAAATCCAATCGTCAAGGTCGAAAACCTATGAAATTTCGATCAAATCAATTGGAAGGGGTGGAATTCCAACGCACACAAAATCCAAAACTCCATCCGCTGATTCCAATTTGGGACCTCGCGTCGAGACTAGAAATGGAACTCGAAATCCCTCTTTTGGGGGAGAAGGAGAGCGGGTGAGAAGAATTTTGCGACTTTGAACCTTTTCTCAAAACAAACTTTGGAACATCCGTGAATGTTTTGTCTAATTTGTCGACTAAAATGGGTGGGGAAAACACCGGACTTGGGACAAATGGCATGGGCCTTCTCGTGAATGCCCAGCTTTAGTATTTTCACCAGGAGCCCCTCACGAAAAGGTAAACTAATTTTCAGAATTATCTGAATTAACATTTTTTCTGAGCCTTCTTTGACTGGATTATAAATTCACTTTTCGTTTTGAAAAAAAGAGGGCTATTTTGGAACTGACCTCTTTATTTTGAGCCGCGGTCAGATGACAGGGATGACACCTCGGCTGGCAACCCCTCTCTAAGCTTCCTTGCAACCTCAGCGGGAGGACGATTGATCCACGTCGTCATATTTCGCGTGCAAGAGGCCCACATACACGGCGATCTTCGGTGGAATCGGGTTTCGAACCTAGAATTCTCCGTCCCCGAAGACAGGACCTTACTACTAAGCCACCGCGAACCGCAAAGAAATGCTTAGATGCACTTCGACATTCATTTTTTGTTCGCATTTGATAATTATAGTAAATGGTTTCTGCTAATGAGTTTTTCCAAAAAAAATTCAACATAGTACTGAAACCAGAAAGTTGTAAAGTCATGGACTCGTAGAAGAAAGGCAGGTAAAAGAAATATCTTGCTTGCATTCTAATTTCTGAAAAATCATTTGCGGGTCTATTCTGGTACCCCCGTTTGGGTTCGGAGACGTCACTTTTTCCCCACGTTAACAACGGGAAAAGTGACGTCTCCCAACCCAACCGGGGGTACTAGAATAGACCCCCTAGGCTAAAGATATAGCCAGTATTGACCTACTAGAGCTGCATACTCTCTACTTTTAAGAAATACACCCCAAATTTGTTAGCACTTTTCTTAACAATCTAATCCGAACATGCCTTGAATATCCGTTTACTGAACATGTTCTTTAGCGGTCATAATAATACTGATATTCCTCTCAAAGGATTAACTAATCGAATTCATTGTTTTTTAATGCTTAATATCGTATTGTTTATTTTTATTCAGAATAGAGTGGAATAATTTACGAAATTTATTATACTTTATATGCTGGTCACTCCATAATAATATGTGAATCAACCGAGCCAGACGTAAAGTTAAATAAATAATGTAGATTCTAATTACAATGTAATGTCTCAGAGATATAAAAAGAGCTCCATAGAGTAAGCAACTTTCATTTCAGATATAAGGCAGAACAATAATTATCATTGTTTAAAATTTAATATATTCAAGAACATCATTACCTTTAAATACGCTGGAATCATACTCGGGACTATTTAACTAAGAATATCAAAAGGACGTGAATCTCTCCTCATAAAGTCAACTTGAAATGTCACCGGCTGTAGAATGTCGCAATTTTACGCTATATACCAGATGAATGAAATTTGTCATATGGTTTTATCACTAAAATCGTAGATTTCTTTTAAATTTGGAGCAAACTCGTTAGCGGTTTGACTGTCTCTCGGCCTGTGTATTCGAGGATATACGATACGATCAGCGTATGAGGATATATTTGGTATGAGATTTAAAATATGAGGATATTATGAGGTATAAGGTTGATTAAGGTTCTACGAAACTTTACATAAAATGAGTCGTATTATATTCGTATACCAGAAGGTCAAGGGGAGAACACTCCTTTTGACCTTCTTTAATTCATTTTTTTCTTTAATTAATTTATCTCTTCTATTCTTTAATTAATTTATTTGTTCTACTATATCACTTTCATATGCCATACTTTCAAGTTTGACGGTCACAGCACATTGTATTTACTTATTTCGCGTTGAAGTACCTTATAAGCACAACAGAAGTTTCTTTTTTTATTACACACTTTTATTAAACTTGACTTGTTTCATGTTTGTAAAGATAAAATTCTGTAAAACTTTTTTCAATTCCTGATGTGCCGGAGTATTGGTGTTCTTAATGGAAATACACACTATTTTAATATTTTCAGAATTTAATTGCATTTCCTTTTCTATAATTTATTTAGGATTTGGGACACCATAAGGAAAGAATGTTACATACACAAAATCGGTATACATTTTGGAAATAATTAAAACTAGTGATCATATTATATAGTCGTTCTGTTTGCAATCACGAAGACTATTTTGTGCTCATAAACAGGCGGTCATAAATTATTGAGCCCATTTCGAAAAGTAATAAAAAACTGATAATGTTAAAACTGCTTTTTTCCTGCTTTGTTAATGAGAGGACGTACCATTACAGCGTTCTAAATTTGTTACAGCGAGAGATTTCCATACGACTACTTATTTTAATTTTTCTAAGAATAAGAATAAAAAGTACTTTTAAAAAAAGGGAAATAAAATGTCATTTTGTTATTAACCGGATGAATCTTTATAAAAAGAACGTATCTCGTCGCTTAACAAGCAACACCACCTATCTCAATTTTTTGAAATTTCTAAGAAAAAAACTGAATTTTCCGCAATAAATAACAAATATTTCTAAATTTTTTCACATCTGGTTGGAACATGTGGTCTCATGTTCAAATTCAGTTTTTTCCTTCCTCTTTGAAATTTCAAAAAATTGAGATAGATGGTGTTGCTCGTTAAGCGACAATATATTCTATCTCTCAACCCTGAGGGTTTGTGTTGCTAACGCTCAAATAAATTACGAGTATTTCTTTAATATTTTTATTTACAGTGGAACTTGGCTTATTCGAAGTTGATGGAGCCAAAATAAAATATCGTTTTATCAAAAATTAGAATCAAGAAAAACTGGGTAAAAAAATAAGTAAAAAAAGACAAAACGATGCGTTTTAAACTAAAAAAGGCTGTAAAGATTTAATTTTAATATTTAAAAGTTTTAATACATAATAATAAATGAATAAAAAAGTAAGTAATTTTAATAAATAAACTAATACCAATTATAATTAAAAATGTAATAATTATAAAAGCGGAAAATTTCAAGTAATTTTAATAACCAAACAGCACACAGCTCTTTGGAAACTACAGTTGTACAATAAAACTTCAAAAGAAACATTACAATTCACATCTAACATGTTAATTTTTTTAAAGCGTGAGAGATATTTTATCGCTTTTTGGATTGAATATATTTTACAGCAATAAAATTCTCGACTGAATTATGAGACTTAAAAGTTATTCTCTGACAATCAGTAAGGACACAAGTAACGGACGTATTTAACTAAAAATGAAAAAAAAAAATTAGAAATAAAAACAATTTTTTGCATTTTTATATATATATATATATATATATATATGAACGTATCCGATCTTTTTAAAAATTGAACAAAATTATTAGCAAAAATCTTTTGAATCAAAAAATGTTAATGCAAACCAGTATCCCGACTGCTTAACATAATAACGTTTGTACCGGAATTCTCACTTTTCTCCTTTCCATCGTTTACTCTGAAGATTTTTTGCAATGATTTCCGAAAGATATGCAAAATCATTACATCTTAAAATATTAAATATTAATTCATTGTGCTAAAATATTCAAGCAGAGTAGCTAGTATCATACTATCATTTTTTCTTTAATAAATGTCTATAAGCTTTAAGTTTGCAGGTGTTTCCGAAATATCTTCACCATTTGATTCATTTGATCGATCTTGAAATGAATCAAAATATATCAAATGTTTCAAATCTACACCATTTGATTCTTCCTTATATTCAGTAGAGTCTCGATTAGTCGAGTTTCGATTGTTCGAGTTTTCCATAAATCCGAGTTAGTGAAAAAAATCAGTTTAACTCCCAAATAATGACCAAAACATACACAAAACACGTGAAAGAATTACTGCATCTGGTTTTCATTGTTGTTCAACTGGTCATATGTCCACTGCGCACCCCGAAGCCACCTGCAGAAATGCCTCCTCCCAAAGAAAACGGGATATATATAAGATATTTAAACAAAAAACAATTGACAATTATTTTAGGATATAATTAACCTGTTGCTATCAGCAGTAATGTAATAACATGTACGTACATTTTTCATTTAAATATACTACAATGAAATTTAAAAAATGCTTTTATTTCCATTTATTTATTCATTAAATTTTATGATTTCGATAATTCGAGGTAGGCCCGGTCCCGTCCACCTCGAATTATCGAGACTCTACTGTATTAGCTTTCTTCTAGGGGGCTTTATATGGAGCAGAAATGATTGAGGGCCATTGCGCCAGGAATGCATGTTTTTCTCGGAGCACATGGACTCAGGGGCCCTCCATCTCCGATAATCACAGTTAATTACCGTTTAGCCTAACTAGAATTTTGATATAAACCAAATATTAATTTACTGAATGGGGATTTTGACCTGAAAAGGAACATTGTATTAGTTCACATAAGATATCTCACTCAGCATTCTTTGAGCATTCATTCATTCATCCATTCGTACGTCATAAAATTTACTAAAAAAATTAAGTTAAACGAAAGAAGATAAATTACCAAGTAGGCGGACCTATAAATTATTCTTACCTGATTTTTTGCCTCCGGTCTTTCGCTAATCGGGGGCTATCTACCTTGTCGCATTTTCGATTTATCGTGTTCACAAACACACAGACATAATTCCAAAAATGGTAATTTCGGCCTCAGGGAGATCTAAAACTAAGAGGTTCTTCAAAATTCCGAGGTCAAATTTTTTTGACGATTACAATACTTTCTCTTTGTATATTTGGTGTATAAAAAGAAAATAAAAAGGACGAAAACTATGGAAATAATAAGCCATTAACAGAATACGGTCGAAAATTGCGACGTCTGACTCTCAAACAGGACTAAAATTGGAACATGGCGTCGAATAGAATTATTCTGGCTTACGAGACGATTCAAATCAACGTTACAGAAATGTGAATGAAGTTATTCCTCGAGACAAAATCAGAAGCATAGAAATGAAAAAATAATAATTAAGAAAATTTAATTTAAAAGATTTTTTTATGCCATGCATGCGCATGTGGAGGGGAAGTTACACTGTTTGGAATGCAAATGAATTACTAGTTTATTCAGAAGGTGAAAACCGAAGAGGAAGTATCTGAAATTTTCTAATTATCGAACTTAAATTTCTAAATATTGAACTTTTTAAGATACTTCAGCAGATGTGGAAATTGGAAATTTTAATTTTGGAAAGGGCAATTAATTGGTTGTTGCAAGTAAAGCATGTTGTATCTAGGATACAATTTATGATAATCAGAAGAATACTAAGGCCTTCTTCGTTTAAGATTATTTAACTAAATAAGAAGCGTAACGGAATTTTAAACATTGAGGATTTGTTTGAAAATAATCTATTTTTTTCTGTCAAAAATGCGTCCGATTAGTATTCAAAATGAATCATTTGATTAGCCCAACTCAAAGCATCAATTTACAGGATAAAAAAATCAATATTATCATATTCATGACTAAAAAAATTAAATATGTGTGACCCAGGCCCTTCTATCGAACGATGAAAGATTGATGAGATGAGGAAGCCACAAAATTTCGCCTATTGTTTTAAGTATTGATGTGAATAGTTATGGCAAATAGGAGCAATCCATGACTCATTGAGTAAACATAGTTAATTGCAGAAATAAGTCTGGAAGGATCTCTTTACAGAGTCCAATGTTTGAAAGCTCAGTTCCAGTCGGCATCTGAATGAAATGAAAAAAAACACTCTATTCCATATTCAATAATAAAAAAATAGACTATTATTTTAAATAGTGATATAATTAATTAGTGATAGCTAATGAGAGCAATCGATGAATCATTGAATAAGCATTGGTGAAATGAATTGTGAAGGATCTCTTTCGCAGAGCCCATTGTTTGAGAGGGCAGTTCCTGTCAGCATCTGAATGGAATGAAAAAAGATACCCCATCCCATCTTCAAGAAAAGAAATTTTCGCGTATTGTTTTAAATATTGAAGTAATTAGTGATAGCACTAAATGACTCGTTGAATAAACATAGTTGATTGCTGAAATGCGTTGTGAAGTGTCTCTTTCGCAGAACCCTAGTGTTTGAAAACGCAGTTCCTGTCGGCATCTGAATGAAATGAAAAAAGATACCCCATCCCATCTTCAAGAAAAGAAAATTTCGCGTATTGTTTTAAATATTGAAGTAATTAGTGATAGCAATAAATGACTCGTTGAATAAACATAGTTGATTGCTGAAATGCGTTGTGAAGTGTCTCTTTCGCAGAATCCTAGTGTTTGAAAACGCAGTTCCTGTCGGCATCTGAATGAAATGAAAAAAGATACCCCATCCCATCTTCAAGAAAAGAAAATTTCGCGTATTGTTTTAAATATTGAAGTAATTAGTGATAGCACTAAATGACTCGTTGAATAAACATAGTTGATTGCTGAAATGAGTTGTGAAGTGTCTCTTTCGCAGAACCCTAGTGTTTGAAAGCGCAGTTCCTGTCGGCATATGAATGAAATGAAAAGAGACACCCCATCCCGTCTTCAAGAAAAGAAAATTTCGATGAGGTGTTAGGTAGAAGGCGCGAATTATGGCCAACTAATCCGGAAGTGTGCGGTCACATAGATGCGGTACTTTTTCCAGCAGGTGGCTAGGCTGCTTGAAGAAGCGTCAGGTGGGGAGAAAAAAAAGTAGGCTTGACCTTCGACCCCAGACCAGAGTCATGTCGTGAGGGCGCCATTATCTATTCATCGGTAACTATTCAGCGCTCTTTCAGTGTTTGGTTAATGATATCGAGTGTTATTTCAGTTCTCCTAGCAGAGGGCTGTGAATTGCCTCGTTCACACTGAAAGAGTTGAACTCGGGTTCAAGTCTCCCATGAATGCCAGCGGTTCAGATAGAAAACGTATTTTTAAATATGTAATTACAGGAAGCGAGGCCTATGCTCTTCTTTTGCTTCCAGCTTTGGGCGCTTTTCAAGGAGGCGAGCGTTCAAACCACGAAATTACTGGAGGTTTTTCAGAGTAAACATGTTTCGGCTGGACGGTGGATCACAATTTCGTTTCATCTGTGCAAAGGAGAGGACTCAAATGGATTTCATTTTTAGAGTGAAACTGATATTCAGGATTTGGCTTCTGGCGCATAAAAGACCCAGAATGGAAAACAATCATTATCAGATTTAGTAGAAAATATCATCATTATGTACTCTGGACGAGATGAATCGAAGATTGATCTCTTCTTAAGCTCTAAACGTTTGTTAGTTAAAGAAAGGATTTGATAGTTAATGCAGCACCTGAAGAAAACCCGCAAAATATCTAACTTGTTTTATTCTTCAACGTATATGTAAAAAGCCTCGAGCTAGTACAAGTATTGCTCTAATTTCTCCAGTTAGTAAATCTAGGATATTGCTTCTAATGAATAAATGAAGGAGAATGGAAAACATTCATTTTCAGAATTAGCTGAAACTATCATCATTATGTACTCTGGAGGAGAAGATTCTGAAAACGAAGATTAATCTCTTAAAGCATTTTATCCGATTACGCTCGAAGACTTTTTATATGATAGTTGAAACAAAGTTTTATCATTTTTAAATGAAGCATGTGCTAAAATCTAATAAATTATATCAAAAAGTTTCGTGACTTAATTTTTTTAAAAATATTTGAGAAAACCGAGAGTTTTTTACTAAATTTGACTTATTTAAAATAGAAATTATCAGAATCGTATATCCTTTAGAAAATATAATCATTAAAGTATTGATCAGTGACTGAACCCAAAGTTTTGCAATATATGAGATTCAGTGTAAAATTATAGAATTTCTTAGAATTTCGACCTTTCTTTATATCTTAAACCATGCATAAATCTACAACTGATTATTTTTATACAGATACTTTGGTTCATTCTTTAAACATAATCATAAATAAAGTATATGCCAAATTTCGTGTATGAAAAATTAAAATTTATAGGAAAAAAACACTTTTCGAGAAAATTGAGTTTAAAATTTAATGCTTTTAGTTTACACTGAGAAGAAAAAAAGTATTTTATTTCTGCTATGCTCCTCAATTTTGTAGATTATTCTTTCTATGTCTCTAGCTTAATTCATTTTTTAAATTTTCATTTATCGGGAATTTCATTCTTCGTTATTTTATACATATTAAATATATATTTTCATATCTAATTTTAGCTTTGTAATATGCTGATACACGCACGCACACAAACAGAAAGATAATAAGCATAAATAAGTTCATTTAAAAATACATATAATATTTCTAATGTAAAAAATACTTTTATATAAAATATTATAATAAACAAAATCCTCTTATCATCTTTAACTTTATTCTTAATTCAAATGAGAATATCAGTTGTATCAAACGATTTTTTAAACCCACCGAAAGCTAATTTTTTTCTGTAAATCATTTATAATTTTTAAATTTTTTGCAAAATTCAATTGAGCATTGCGAGTGGCAACTCGGAGGTAAATAAATAAAATGATTTAAAATATCTACGAAAATTCCATGCAACAGGAATGGCACCACTAAAGAAAAAATAAAATTTTCTTTTTTAACTAACAAAAACAAACTATTTGATTAATTGTAACTAAACTTTCACTAAAGCCTACCTTATGCCTCAGTATTTGTGTGCAAAATTTGAATTACTTATAACATAAAAAATACTATACAAAAACATAAAATACGTATTAAATAAAAAATAACAAAGGCTATAGCTATCGCATATTAAATCAGCTGCTGAAACCTACCAGGACTGAACGTACAGGCGAGAAAGTAAAAATATATTTAATATTAGCGCTCAACGGAAGCCAACGACAGGGTGAATTTTTTAAAACTGACAGTACTCAGAGCCTTCTGTAGCTTGATCTATCAGTTGAAATGCCACCAAATTTGGTAGGGTGACTAATGAAGACATGGTCAAAAAAGATAATGTAATAAAAAAATTAGTTCCGAAAGTCGCCGATAGGGGAAAATGTGGCACTGTTGCAGTCTGCACAACTGAGATTTAGGCAAATGGGGAAAAAAGAAGAAATTTCAGTGCAAAACCGCTATAATACAGTAAATGAACTGCCCCAAAGGGTTATAGAGATGAAATTACAATGCATCTTAGCACCAGACCTCTTTCAGTGTGGCCAACCTTCTCTTGGACCACACATTGCATTCTGTACACAACATTCTCGACGGCCGAAAGTAACGTGTCACCAGGAATGCTCAGCACAGTCCGTAACATGTTGTCCTTTAAGGTAGTCAACGTCGGGACCCCAATAAGATAGACCTAATACTTCAAATAACCCCACAGGAAAAAGTCGCATGAGGTTAGATCCGGAGAAAATGGACATGGAGAATGTTGTTTACAGGATACAATGTGTGGTCCACGAGAAGGGTGGTCACATTGAAGGCTTGTAACATGCCCTCGCCGAGGAAGTAATTTTATTGAATAAAGAACCATCGTGCACTGTAATTTCATCTCTGTAACCCTTTGGGACTGTTCATTTGCTGTATTAAAGCGATTTTGCAAGGAAATCTTTTCTTTGTTATTCATTTGTCTAATTCTCAGTTGTGTAGACTACAGCAGCTCCACATTTTCCCCTATTGGAGACTTTCGGAACTTTTTTTTATTATTATTACAGATTCTTTTTCCCCATGTCGTCATTTGTCCCCCTACTAAATTTGGTGGCATTTCATCTGATAGATCGTGCTACCGAAGGCTCTGAGTACTGTCAGTTTAAAAAATATCACCCTGTAAATAAACGCATCTTTAAAAAAATATAAGCATATTATTTCAAGGTAAGAAATGCGTGCATATAAAACATTATACAGAATCCTATTATTGTCTGCAATGTTCTGCTTCAGCATGTCTTAATATCGGAGTTAACTTGTTAACTCTCTGGAGAGAGGGAAGAAGCGCCACCTGGTGGTGCAGTGGATAATTATATCTGTTACAGTTTTTAATTAATAAAAAATAAACTATTTAATTTGTTGTCACGAAACCTTCGTTAAAACTTTTCGTATGCTGCTCCGTATTTGTGAGCGAAATTTAAAGAAAATACATTCAGTAATTTAGGTTTCTATAGCGTATGAAAAATATTACTGATGCTTTCACTTTTATTTCTATTGATAATATCTCATACATGGTAAATGATAAGAAACAAAAATAAACGTTTAATATTAAACAACTTAAATCAAAAAGCGAAAAATGCTTCCTTATCGTATTGTTTACAATTCTATTTTCAGCTGCTAAGGCTTAAAATATCTCTATTTTTCTCTTTTGATTACCGTAGTAGTAAAATAAAAACAGATTTGGAAACTTAAATTAATTCTGTCAAGCCACTGAAAAACAAGCTGTGATTTTTCGTTGAAAATGGGTTCCAAATGTAGACGAATGCCTTAAACTGTAAAGGTTTGTTAGTCAAAGAAAGGATTTAATAATTAATGGGGCATCTGAAAAATCCTCAAATATATAACTTGTTTTAATCTTCACCATATACGAAAAAGGTCTCGAAATAGTATAATTTTGTGTGTCAGAGATAAACTATCGTAAGTTACAATTTTAATATTTTACAGGAAAGCCAAAGGAAATTCCAGAGCAGAATGTATCTCAAACTGTATTTTATTTCTTGAGAGTGTTTCTTTTATTTTTTTTTATTTTTCCAAACTACAGTTACGACACTTACCCATCTGAAAATGCGGTTGAGACAATGCAATTACGATAAAAGCATCAAACCAAGCAAAACTGGACTTAACTATAGCTAACCTCTACGATACAGAATTATTATGCTAATTTTGCTGAAAATTTTCTAAAAAATTTAATTGGAAGACACTAGTAATTTCACTTCTTTTTAGAAAATAATTCTACATGACAAAAGAACTTATTCATTTTGAAAACTTTTTTACCCTTATATTTCTAGTGATATAAGCAAAAGTTGAATGCGTTTTTCTCCGTCATAGTTATTCATCTGAAACATATAAAATCATGTATAATCATTTTTAAAAACCGCAAATATTAATGAAATATTTTAGTAATAACATAAGAAATTTCTACTTTTGAAATTTTATTAGATAAAATTTGTACTGAAATACACAAATTGTTAGGAATAAGGGATATGAACAATGAAAATATTTCAGATGAAAAATCTGAGAATATTCACCATCATTTGAAGAGCATTTTTTCATCTGACAACGCGCGTGATCTCTTTCGTTTCATTCCTGACGTTTCTACTTTCTCGCATACAAAGTATATAAAGAGAAAGTAGCTTAAACATCGAGGAATACGACCTTGAGATTTTGATATATCTCCATGTTCAGACGTCCCTGGGAGAGAAAAAAACAATTTTGGAATTTTGATACACAGAGGTACGCGATAACTCCAAAACACCAGGAGCTAGACAGATCAAATTTGGTATATGTCCAAATTTAGATTTCTGCCAAGCTTAGGACGAAATTCGTCTATGAAAAACCTGTCTGCCTGTCCGACCGATTAATTCAATAATCATCCTGCTTTTCTATGTTTTCAGCAAATACATTTCCTATTCCTCACGAATTGTATGAATTGATTTCACCGAAACATCTCATAAATTCAACACCTTTTTACTTATTAAGATGTTTAAGTATTAGTAAGCACTGTATTAACGTTTCGTCTCTTTTATTAATCATAATTCATTTAAAAAAACAATTTAGTAAATATCTTTGCTATTAAATAACTTTTTCATGTATCATTGTCTATAATTTAGAATATTAACATGCATCTAATGTTGGAACCCCATCTCCATCTTCATCACTCACCATTTTAACCAAGTGTTTGTTGTTAAATTTGTTCTATCATGTGTAATTGTTTTAATACATTCCGTTCCTAATTTTAGTTTATAATTTTTGTTCACTGTTCAACAACTCAAATATTCACAATGTAACCGGCGCTATATACTAAATATTAAAACGATCTCAATTCTCTGCTGGGAGACTGCATCTGTATCCTGCAATGCAGAGGAAAGTGGGGTATAACAGGGTATCTAAGTTCGAAGACCTGCTGGAGTGATGATGATGCAACAACGTTTGCGTTGTTGCATCATTGTTTATTAGGCACTGATGTGTGGAATTTGAAAGCTGTGTCACAGTTAATTCGTCAAGAGATCAAATGAAAATGAACACCGAAACAGAAAACCCTTGAAATACGAATTGTTTTCATCAGTGCGACAGCCAGGTTTCATCGCAAGCTGCGTGAGTAATCTAAAGCAATTTTCAAGGCCTACTGGGTTCCATTTTGATCTTTGTCCACTATAATGTTCGCTCACGCTCCACTAGGCACCCCCGAGAAATTTTGAAGCAACATCAATGGGATGTATTTGATCATCTCCAGCTGTAGCCCAGAGTTAGCACCAAGTGACTACCTCCTCTTCAGCCATATGAAACAGTGACCTGCGTCGTTCCGCTTCAACAATGAAGACGCATTCTGCGATGCTGTTATAGGGAAGCTTCATTCCCTGGCTCCAAATGTTTTTGAAGAATGAATTTCAAATCTTCTAAAATGTAATGACAAGTGCCTCAATTAAAATGGAGATTATGTCCGAAAGTAATGTATTGTTTTAGTGTTTGAATGTGCATAATAGAAGTTATTTTTATCTACGAGTGTCTGACATTGATTACCAAGCAGTGCTTATTTTCAAAATTGTCCTCTTGTATTATGATGCAACAAATGCTTTAAGGGAACACACGACTCTTAAACCTCGAAAAATTGGAGGAAACTGTCAAATTCGATACAATATATCTCTTAAAAAATACAATGCACAAACTCACTTTTTTTCCTAGAAAAATATTTGTTATTTCTCTTATAGCACACACATTTTCAAACCTTTATATTGGCATGTATTTTTGGAGAGAGTAGTAATAAATATGGGTATAATTTTTGGAGGAAAATGAGATAGTCTCCTTGCACGCATGATTACGGATAAAATAGTAGTCTAAACACTATATTTCGGGTATCTAAGTAATCCAAATAGTCTGTTTAAGAAACTGAACTTCAATTTATTAACATTTAAATTTAATTTCTATTTTATATACCAATTTAACATAAAAATGTTAGCAATTGCTAAAATCTCAACTTTTCTAACCCCCCAAAAAACTTCTTTGGAGGAAATATATACAAAAATTTGGTTCAATTTGTAGAAAATAATACAATGCATATTCTGTAAAAGTGAGTTATGTAAATATATTCAATATTTCTTTAGATATCGTGTGCGCAATATAAAAAAAGACATTTTGAGATATAGCACTTTAAACTTATGGCCATATTGAATGTTTACGTCAAATAGCTGATAAATTTTCCTTCATAACTTTCATAATTATAGGAATTTTTTAATGCGGATTGTTTTAAATTGTTCAGAAACGACAGGGAAATAATATAGGTATATATTTCGTAAAATAGGAAATGTCCCCTTAAGGATTTAAGAGGTATTCCCCGCCTTTGTTATTTCATACGGAGAGTAAAGCTCTGACATTTTTATTCCCTAATGAGTAGAATAATAATATCATGCTTCAATGCAAACATTAAAGATGAAAGAAAACTCACCAATGTTTTTTTTGGATGTAGTGTTTTCTCCATGGCATTAAATATAAAGAAGCAATGAAGTAATCGAGAAAAATATTGCCCCAACATCAGAAAAAATGTGACTCATCGTGGATACCGAACGGATAACACAACGCATTTCAATGTAAATTGATAGCGCACAGCATTTAAAAATTACTTCCAAATCATGCATAACTTTTAAATTTTCATTTTTTCTTCTCGTTTTGAAGCAACATGAGGAATTGTTTTGGGTCAGACCTCTTAAGATCTCATATTCGAAACATTCGTCGGATGGTGATAACGCCACTTAAGGTATGTGACTACCTTCGGAGCACTTTTTTTAAATATTTGAATTTTCAATTAAAGAAATATGTTTTTAATTAAAATGGAACATAAAACCATGAATTTAAATGTAATTTCTATGAAATTATTTTTGACTTTGGAAATATTGACAATTTTTAGTAAAATTTTAGTAAAAAATTACAGTTACGGCAAACCTTCTACTAAAAATTCCTATAAATATATTTCAATAATATTTATACAGTACATTAATAACATCTTTATCTGTGTTATGAACTAAAAGCTTTGCAAAATTTCTAAAAGTTTTTGATATATTCCAAATTTTGTGCCAAAACTCATTAAAAAAAAAAACCTAACGTTTCGTTTTACAAAAAAGGCAATAAAATAGATAAATATGTAGATAGGGGTTAGATTCTAGTTCATAACACAGATAGAAATGATTAAAACATTTTCTCAAAATTTCAATTCAATATCTTAAAAAGAATTTTTGTTGTGATGTTTAGCGTAAAGTCAAATACTGAAAAACACAGTTTCTCAGAAAACACATTTAAAGATTTTAATACAGCACAAAACATTTTCTACCCACTTTGCATTCTTAAAATTCACCATATTTATATGTCAAACCCTCTTTAACTTCATTTTTAACTAATTTTGATTTTTTTTTAGCTTTTTGCTTTTTTCTGGAGAGTTTTCTGGAAGGTAACGATTGACGTTTCGATTTCATAACTCTCTCTTTGTCGATTCCCATATATTTTTTTAGTGTCAGTGGAACAATTGGTATTTTTAAGTAATTGAAAATAGGTAACAGTCCTAAATATCCTGAATTAAACAATAAAACTGCAATATATGAACCTAAAAACAAAGTTTTCTGCAGAACAAATGTTTCTTTCGGTAAAATAGTCCACAAGATGTTGTTGAAACTTTCATTATTGTTCTGTGTCATACCATGCAGGCATTTTTTTAGCAAGTTTTTGTCACACAGTTCTAGATAAGTTGCTTTTATCACTTCCATGACAGAATTAGGGAGACCTGGTGATTTTTCCAAATATTGTCTTTTGTCGGATAAAGCTCGCTTATATCGACACCAACTGTCTTTCCCATCTGGACACTGCCCATGCATGAGGTTTCGATTGCTAGAACAGCAGCGAAAGAAAGCAGCTATTACTGCAGACTGCATCTTTTCGATACTTCCAGCATTGCTGCGGATAGCAATGCCGTAATAATTTTGAAGTTTGTCGATAAATTTATCGGTTAATTTACCTTTTCCACCGAGTCCTTTGTTTTTTTTTTTTAATTTCCTAAGCCGTGAGCCTACTCTTTTTTGTACATGTCCTATACATTCGAGCTTTGTAACTGTGTCCTCCCCATAGATATCCTTCACTTTCAAAAAGGCCTTGGAATCACCATCAGTGTATTGTAATTCTCGTTTCATTAAGGATCTTTCAAAAATTCTGAAAGCTCCAACAGATTCCATATTTCCAGATGAACCTTTGTAGTTGGAACATTCATGGTCGCATTTGATGTTCATTTCACACATTTTACAATATTGCGTCTAACTTCCAAATCCAATATTTTCCCAGTGTCAATGGAAATAACTGAGACGCAGCCATTTAGTGACATATGGCCTCTCCGTTGCCACGTGCCATCAACAGAAACACCACAAGTTGTGGTTTTTTTTAAATTTTGCACTTCTTTTGATGCAGCTTTCATATTTTCTTCACAACTATACTTCACTGCTTCCAACAGTTTGAGTTCATGAATTCTGAATGTTTTCTTGCAATCATATGGCAAATTTAAAGTACATAACAATTTCATCCCAGCAGAAAATCCTCTGCCCATTAATCTCAAGCCAAATACCAACAAAGTATTTAAAGAACACTTTTTATTCTCTTTGGGAGTTGATGTAAATCCAGCCATAAATCCACATTTGCAGACTATAGCAAAGTTTGAGCAAAGTCCTTCTTTAGAATCTTCAGTCAGTTTCAATCCAGTTGCAAAACATTTTGGACAAGAAAGAATCGAAAATACTCCAAGTAAAGTTTGGATATCAATTATTCTGTTTCCTTTTAACTCCTGAAAGTCATATTCTAGCCCATCAGAACTTTCCAAAGTGTTCAATTTTGTTGCACTTGCAGTAGACACATTATTCTTGGGGACAGAATTTCTGTGCCTGTTTCCATGAAAGCTACGCTTTTTAAACTTTTTAGACCTAGCTTTTGGCATTTTGAAGTGATTAATAAATAAATTAAACTTAAAATAAGATAAATAAAAGAGTTGACACTAAAAATATCGAGAAATAGCCAATAAACAAGAATAACGCTTTTACAATAACAGTGTAAAAAACTGCAAACGATAATAGTATTGCCGTTCAGTAACACAAACTTGAATACAAAAACAGCTGCCAGATGCAAATAAAATTAATAAAAAATAAATAAAGGAAACGTAGATCTATATTTTAAAAAAGATTTGGGCATTTATATTGCTTAAAAGTCACAAAATAGTCGTTCAAACTAATTGTTTACATTTTCACGTATCTTTAAACGACCACTTCCGGTATCAAGAAACCCATTTCCGGTTTATTAATTATACTATAACTTCGCTTCTAATTATCGTAAAAACAAAACTGAAGCAGTTTTGTAATCCTAAATGTATGGGCTATAAAATGAACACATAAAAAAAATTCGAAAATTTTCACCAAAACGAGGATTTTGGGGTAGTCACATACCTTAAGTGGACATCCCCCTCTTCAATTTTCTGCACCACACAAGGCGGAAGAAGCTTGACCCTCGAAGTAAGATTTAACTTGCGCCATCCCAAATAGATGGCTAATCTTTAGTGTTAACTTGGAATCCTCCTAATCCAAAGTTGAAACCTTTCCATCAGGCCGCCGCAACTTCAAATTTTAACTAGAAAAAAATAATTTGTATATTCTGCAAATCTTTCAACTTTTTTTATTTTCCTTTTATCAACATGGTACCAAAGCCAGGCCTGTAAATTTAGGTCCAACCTTGCTGTCTTTTTGTTGACTACACCACTAAGTCTGGCTTGTATCTTTGCGAAGTCCATACTCACAGCACTCACGAAAAAGATACAATGTGACACATATGGTCCCTCCTTCGGAATGAAATACTTACTACCAATGCACTGAATTGCAGGTATAAGATTTCATTTTAGTACTGATGTACCGCATGGAAATCAGCCTGGTTCAATTCACTGTTGCTATAGGATTTTCTTTTTCCTTTGAAGAAAACAAATTCTTTCAGGTTTTCTCTGAAACCGGAAATTATTCTTGAGAGCCTCATATATCCTCAAGATTTGTAGTTTTTACAATTATTCTCAAAATGAACCACAAAATATTTCCGCATAAACCCAAAAACCTATTTCGCTGCAATTAACTGATCCATACTTAATCAAATTGCGGATTCCCGATTCCCAAAATCCCTATGGAGATTTCTCCCACGTCAGATTTTCCACCCTATAATTCTTCCGAAAATTCTTTCTTCCATGCAAGAAAAAGAACTGACACCTTTTCTCGAATTCAATAAAATAATTTAAACGCTTCACTGACTCGGGTGAAATAAAAGCATAGTCTGAATGGCGTCGTACCTAAAACACGAAAAGAAATTTCGCAAAATTAGCACTAATGGTATTTTTTCACAAAAATTGCTTTTATATCCTTGTGCAGTTCACGTAACAAATTCTTGGGATTGTGGAACTCGGCACTGTGTTATTCTATTAAGAAACAACAGAAAGGTTTTTACATACATTATTTATCGTATTATTCTTTCTCTGAAAGCTGAATTCTTTATTTTATGTTTCCTTCAAAATCAACGTTTACCTTAAAGGTCAACCTTTAGGTTCATTGATTTTTTATCTTTAAACCACACCTTTAGCATTCGTTTCATTATCCATAGATGAACTCTGTGCAAACAGATAGCTAAACATTGTATATTACGAAATGAATTAGATTTCATTCATTTGATAGATTTAAGAACGTCAATAAAGTAATAAGTTTTATCTGGTTGGATTCTAAAGGGGTAGTTTTTTACCTTATGAAAGCTTATTAATTAAGCTTGATGACTAGTATTTTGTTGCTCTTATTACCGTATTTAATGCTTTTTCTTTTTTCTTTTGACGTTTGTTCTTATGGTTTTGCTCCTGGTTTTTTTGGGGAGTTCGGGCTATGAGAAGCTTTGTCTTGGCGCAAAATAGGCCTGGTTCTACAGAAAACTCCTTAAATTTTCTTTTGAATCCATTTCGAATAGTTTATAGCCCTTGAAAAAGTGATCTAGAATGGATTCCTTGTTTTTGTTGTATGAATCGTTTACTTCAAATACTATAGGATTGCTTGTATTACTTTCTTTTTTTAATTTAGGCTTTATTGGTATATCTGTCTATTGTTCTCTGTTTTTTGTTATGCTGCTGCAATGGCGCGCATTTTAAACATTGTCGTAATTTTTCTAATTTCATTTCTTTTTTCAATTAAATTCTTTTATTCTTTTTAATTTTTGAATAAAAAAAATTTTCTTGTCCAGTTTTAATTCTGCTTTCTTTTAGGTAGATTCCTTATAGGAACTCTACCTATTGCAATGGTTCTCATGACACGACTTTCGGAAAATTTCTGCATATCTTCACCGATCATGACCCCTAGAAATATATATATATATATGTATAACGCTTTTTCCCATGTTATCTTGTGAACACGATAACTGGAGTAATTTTGAAGTAAATTTAACCAGCTTGGGATATGTTGTAAAGATAGTGAAAATCTCGGTCGAGTTCGTAGATGCGCTATCCAGCTCAAAGGGGGTGGAAATGGTGGGGGGGGTGTAAATTTTCATTTTCCCATAATTCCTTTACAATTGAAAATAGATAGAAAATTCAAATTAGGCGAATTATTGCCTTATCAAAACGAACAATTTTTGCATTTAAACCTTTTCGATAGCTACAATTGCTTAGAAGTTATGAGCTGAAAAGTGATTTTCCCACCCTTCCCCTCCTCTCCCCCTAACTTAAAATACGTTTTAACCTATGCATGTTACCCCTCGTTGGAAAGCTCTCGTCATTTGCAGTTTCTTTCACCCTCCATTATTCTTGTAACTCCAATACTTATGAGAATAGAGGGCAAAATGTTCTTTTCCTTATTATTAGTAGTAGAGAAGTATATGCATAACGCTTTGGCCCGTGTTATTTTGTAAACACGATAATTAGAGTAATTTTGATTAGATTTTAACTGGCGACGGATATGTTGTAAGGAGGGTGAAAATCTCGGCCGAGTTCGCAGATGGGCTAACCAGCTCAAAGGGGGTGGAAATGGTGGGGGACTGA
>BGPR01027269.1:0-20874 GCA_013235015.1 Araneus ventricosus
TTTCAAAATTAAATTTAATTCTTTATTTATAATTTTTTTATCGAAAAGTAATGGCATATTGAGTTTCAGGACCATTAGAGTTTTTTTACCCGATTGAAACGAAAATTGGGCAATTAAGGTTAAAAGACCACACACCAAATTTCATTTATCTAAGTCGTTGCGTTTGGGAATTATAGTGTTCACAAGCATGCGATTACAGAAACCGACCGACAGTCAAAGTTTCAAGGGATTTCGTCCAAAATTTAATACGGGCCTACATTCCTAATGTTTGAAACTGTGTACCAAATTTTATCTATCTAGCTATTGAGTTTTTAGTTATCGCGTTCATATGAACCCTAACAGACAAATTTCCCGTTTGCAGACTTTATCCAAAAATTGATTGATATATACTAATTTTGTATGAAGTCCATACACCAGATTTCGCCTTTCTAGCTTTAACCGTTTTTGAGTTACCGTGTTCACAAACAAAATTCCAAAATTGTGTTTTTCGGACTCAGGGAGGTCTAAAACGTGGAGATTAATCAAAATCTCGTGTTGAAATTTACGATCGACGATTATAATACTTTCTCTTTGTATACTTCGTGTACTAGAAAGTAAAAACGATCAAACTTTTTTTCTATCAATTTTACGAAAATGCGCTAGCTACGAAGTAAAGTGTTATTGAATTTTTTTTTCTACAGACAATTTTTTGCAAACTTCGCAAAATCAAAGAATAAGGAGAAAAATTTAACACCTATTCGAAATTAATCAGGTGCCTTTTCACAATTTATAAATGTCTTGGACGTTATCGCTGTGATATTCAAAAACATTTTTGGGCCTTTTCATACCAAATATAAAGGAAATTTAACTAACATAAAACTGACACTTTACTGTTTTTCTTAAAAAATAAAATTATAGATCTAATTCAAATATATCATACAGCTTGGAAAATAAATAAGAGTCTCATTATTATCCATTAAAGTTCAGAATGAAAATAAAAACCTGTATATAAATTAGAATTTTATTTAAAAAAATTATACTTTACAAATCACAGCACACACACAAGATATTGTGATAAAACACACTGTCTAGCATGTGACGTTGGAGTTTGGAAATAATTCAATGCCTGAGACTACTATTATTATTAGAAGTACTGTCTTCAAACTCGTTAATAACGTGTCGGGATGCATTATAGGTTTGTAACACATATTAGTGGATTCTTGTCTCATAGCATCTATTAAAATTCAGCTCGCAATTGGCATAAGAGCTACCAAAAGCAATGTAATTCAAGCATTTAGATTTGATCACCTAATGAAGAATGCATATCAGCAAAACTATAACGCTCAAGGAACTAGTGCATAAATACAGTATCATTGAAGTAAGCATTGATATTTTCTTAGAAATGGTTTTGTGTTCTTACATTTTAAAAAAGAAATAAACATTTTCACTGACTATTGAAATAAACTTAAACTGCAGATGTTATCAGACTCTTAATAAGATAACTAAAAGTCTGTTAAGATCACTCAAACGTTAAATTTAGTTGATATCATTCTTTACGTTTCCATGTAAACCAAAATTTTCTCTAACAAAAATACAATATTTTAAAACATAAAAAATAAAATTTTCATCCCTTTTCTTTAACATTTGTTTCAATGTTTGCTCAAAGTGAGCAAAAAATAAATTGAATAATAATTATTTGAAAAAATAATTGTTTTTTTTTCGGAATTTATTTCATTTTGATGAATTTAAAAGAAATTCTAAGTAGTGTAATATAGAAAACTCATCTAGAAAAAAAACTGTTATAGTTTTAAAAAATCACACCTAAACCTTAAAGTTATTTTTTTTCAATTAAATGTTATATAACGAAATAAACAACCCCCTCTTTTCTTATCACCCCCGGCTTCTCAAAATTTTCTATGCTTGAATGGGGTATTGAAAGAGATTGGACCACAAAATCTATTTTACTTAACAATTCGATTAAAACATTGATGCATTGAAATAAAATCTTATATAACATAAGTGTATTACAGGGAAAACACTTGAAACATAATACAGTTTCAATCCAGGCTGACAAATATTAAACCGAACTTATACAGAATCCAAATTCGGACACACACAACTAGAAAAAAAAATCCAAAACTTACCTTCTTTCTGAAAGAAGACTTCAATGCAGATAGGGTTAAAATGCCCCAAGCCAAAGGGGGTGTGGGGTCTTGGATCCTGTGGTATCTCTAATTTTCAGTAAGTACATTCTTATCAGCACTCATTGTGTCGACCGCTACCCTACCCAACTAATCAATCAAAATGTCAAACCAAGGAAGGGGGAAGAAATTCGGAAAAATACGTTTCTCGCACTTTAGAGACAGTTCACAAGAGACGTAAATATCCGGGCTGACCGCTGACCACACGTTGAAATGCGTGTTTCCCGCTTATGAGGTAGTCCAAGGTCGACGTAGAAATACGTGTGAAACGCTCAGAGGGTTAAGGGAAGGTTAAAGGTGGGGTGGTGGGGAAAATGACCACCCAGGTTGGGAGATTCCAATTCACGTAGTTCCCTCCAAAAATTCCTGGTAAAGGAGCTAGAAAAAAAAGTCGCATCGGGATTAAAGAGTTAATTAAACTTTACGTAATACATTTTCTGTGCATTTATTGTAATTATTGACTTTTTTCTTTGCCAGCAGCTCCAGAATCACGTATGCACTAGGAAATTTGCATAATCAACCTCGATTGTGCAAATATGCGTACGTGACAGTAGCGCCAAAATCTCCCCTAATCCTCCTACTAATTGGTTATAATTTTAAATGGTTATTTATTTATTTTTTACATGAAAGTATTTATGGAAAAAGTATCTGTTTTAAATCACAGAAGAATATTTTGCAATAAGTGACAAAAATCAAATAATAAATTTTATTTGTAGGTATGGCCGTCAACACTATTGAAGTACCTGTGTATGAAAACGAATAACTTGTTACAGAAACAGTATGTTGGGTACATGTGAATGCAGTCCATCAAGCAGGATATTAAAAAAATAATGGCACTTTATTTTACAAGTATTCCAGAAGAACAAAACGCAGCAAAGGTAACAAATCTAATCAGTACTTTTCTGAATTGATTACTCAAACGTGCAGCAGATCACTGAAAAGAATATCAGTTATAGCACTGTCAAATAGAGAGCAATATTTATGAGTTTACAGGCTTCACTGCTGACCAAATTCCATCTGATCCATTCTTGGTTTGAAAGCTTACCTTTTATAACTTTTCCAACAGGAAGTGACGTCCCATAGTAATCTGTCGGAAGTTCTGAAAATTTCCGATCCTATTAAAGATAGGACCATAATTCATGAATTTCGAAAGATTTTAGGTTTGTTGCCAAAATGGTCGCCAGTGCTGGAGTTCATTGGCTTTGCTCCCAGTAAAACCTATGTAAAACTCTCTTGGCCTAAGATTAGCATGTCAGGCAAACAACATTACAACTTCGTTACAATTTATAAATATTTAGTTTTCAGTTATTTCGGAAGGTAATCAAACAATTTGTAAACGTAAACTGAGTGAGGATTTTTAAAATCCATGGTTTCCAAATAGTACTCTGAAATTTAAAAGGGTTTCCGATTAGCAAATTAGGTAGCGAAATATTTTTCCAGATGCAATTGTGAATAAAAAGCAGGACATCAACTTGCTTGGCTTATTAAAATCTTTAAATCAGTTTCATAATAAATAAGTAAAGAGAATGCTTTTAAAAACGAAATAAAGAAAAAGGCGCGGGCAATTTATTTATTTAATTAATGAAATCACTAGATAATGTTTTATCCGCGTTCACATCTATAATGTATGGTTTTTAGATCAATTCACGAGACCACCTCGCAGCAATTTCTTCTATGTATTTAATATTTCATGAACATGCATTATCTGCATGCATTCTCTAGTGTGCATACTTTAATGCATTTTTACTCCACAGTCGAATCAGTTGAAGAGCGATCGTATTTATTAGCTACTCTGTAAGCAATTCGCAAAATTAAAAAGTGCGTTAGACTAAGAAGAAATAACCGGGTATGCACTTAAAAAAGCACTTAGCAATCTGATTAGCCAATCCTTATATTAAAGAAGCCTATCCATATCACCTGCATCGAAGATCTCGTGGGATTCAACTGCATCGGGGAAAAAAAGCATCTCCAATTTTTTAAAATATTTCTCATTCTGAAAAGCATTGTTACATTTTCCGAGAATACCTTGCTTTTTTCCTACCAATTGAGCATCCGCTTCAGAACACTCACCGTAATTTTAATCGCTAAAAATAAGGATATAAAGACGTAACTCATTTTTATTCAAACAGAGCAACGAATTGGGTTTCTTAGAAGTAGATTTTATTAAAATTGCTATTGCGTTCTTAAAAGAACGTTTTATAATTCCATGCGTGTTTTTATTACCCTATTACTCAGCTTATTTTGGTACTTAAACAATTCTATTCAGAGAGATAATACAGATTTATTCCAAGATAAAATTTAAAAGTGGACTGATTTAATATTTTTTATTAAATTTATATTACAGAAATCTATTATTGTCCGGAGCTTCTTTTCACCACTTATGTTATTTAATACAGTCGACGCTCGTTATAACGACCCCTGCGTCCCACAGCATAAGGTCTTTATAACGAGTGGTCGCTATAGTGTATATAATTAAAAACTGTACACATGCACGCTCAGCAGTTCCATATAAATAGGCAATTTTTAAAGAGATTCCAACTAAATACTCAACTTATTTTTTATCACTGGTATTAAAAATAAAATTTTATCAATTAAAAATATACTTCTAAAACAGATTTTAAAGTAGAAAATAAAGGGTGTTATATACTTCAAAGGCATTTATTCTTCGAAAAATCAAATGGTTGTTTGTCTTTTCTGCATATGTGCTTTTGCAGAACATAGTTTTCCATTTCAGTTAAGATAATGATAATGTTCTGCCTTTCGAAAAAAACATTTTAAAAGTCCTAATAGCGCAGAGACATTTTTTTTTATTATAAGCTATTCTAATTTCCCTTTGTATGATGGTCTCTCCCGTCAAGTTGACCTGCTGTGCACAAGAAGATTTCATCTACACTGAAGACTCTACATCTACGATGCTTGGCAATACAATAATCAAGGTCATTTACGTTTAGAGAAACATGTTCTTTTTGGAAAAATACCGGGAACAGTGTTCGCTGAATTCGGACGTTGTATTGGGATTAGAGGACACTGTACGATCGTTATATAGGAAGTAAAATAACATAGTGCGTAGGGAAACACAGTTGGGGATTTTATCACTGGTCGTTATAATGGAATGGTCTTTATAATGTGTGGTCGTTATAACGACCGTCGACTGTAATACTATTTCTTGTAAAGCACATTTATATAAGCTAGAATCATCGTCGGTGTTTCGCACAGGTGTTAGAGGCTCTCGCCTCGTACCTCGAGAATCCACTGGGCCTAAAACCCTATTCGACGTACATCGTAGTGCTAAGCCAAAGGCGAATTTGCGACATTGGGTAGGGGGAGGGGGCCTTAAAGCAATGCTACGCCAGTGGCCTCTTATTCACAAAATCCGCCACTGGTTAGAATCTTTTTTTTTTTACTGTATATTATTCTTGCTTATTTCATTTGCTTTTATTCTATTATCCGCTTCTTCTTTGCCCTAACAGATTTTAAGCATTTTATGTGTGTGGTAGTTTTTGTTTTTACTTGTGGTTTTATATATTAAGTGAGAACATTTGCCTTGTAATCAAGTACTCCCCACACCAGGTGGGTTGAGCATTTGTGACCAGTCTTTCTCCCCACTTGTGTGGGTGAACAACCGTATTTTATAACTCAATCTTTTTTAATTCACTGCCCCTGTTCAGAGCATAGCGTGTGAAATAAATTTAATTTGTTGTCTCCCCGCCGACAGTTGTCGGCCTTACACCCGTTTGGGTAGTCTGGTCGGTGTGGGTCTAAGAAAAAACTGGTTAGAATTCGATCACTGTTGGTGTCTTCTGTTCACTACTTCTGTATTATTAATAACGCTATTTGTTGTTAAAATACATTTCAGAAAGCTGCAAGAGTCGTTGATTGTTTTTTTTATGTCGTCGGCAGTTTCGGTGAGTTGTATTTAGTAGAAGCACAGTTTTAAAATTCTTAACTTTAAAATTCAATCCAAATATTGTCAAAAACAAATGAATAGGCATTGCAGGAACGGGGTCACACTTTTCAACGTAGAATAAATTTCATGAATGAGGTAGAGAGTTAAAAATAGATAAATTGATAACGGAAATTTTCAACGAGTTTACGGCTGAATTTAAAGATGTTCAGATGGGGAAAAAGAGGCTTGCCGAATGGTCAGAAAGCAGAAAATCTAGAATTAAGAGACGGAAGAAAAAAAGATCGTCGGTGAACGATTGACTTGCAACCAAGTCTTTTGATTTAGATTTGTTATATTAACATTCCGTTTTGAAGCAACACGAGGGCTATATTTTAGGATTGATCTCATAACTTTTAAATCCCGTCAGTTGATGACACCTGAGCTGGTACCTGAACTAGCACCTATACTAAAGCTTGGTATCGTACCAACCAGAGAACATTGGACACACGCAGTCTGTTTTAACGTGCACTATGCCCACTTACACGATAGCCCCCTGAGTGGAATAAGGGATTCAAACCTATAACCCTCCTGTCCCGAAGCCATGAGTTTACATCAAGACCACCGGAGCTGTACCACCCCTTTTGGAAGAGAGAAGAAGAATTTAACGCTGTGATCAAAAACACGGGCGTACCTGGAATAAAAATTCTTGATATAACAAAATTAGAATTTGGATCAAGAATAAAAAGTAAGTTGTGTATTAAGAATTTATAAACGCTGCATTGAAAAAAATTCAACACACCAGGGCTCAATTATTTTGATTTTATAGTTTAAGATTTAAAAAATCAGCTTTTAAAGTGAACGAAACGAATTTTTCTGAATTTAATCATATCTCTGAAACTTTGAGAACACTTTATCCATGGATGTTTAAGACAATATAAACATAAATAAACTTTCCTAAGAAAGGACTGCGGTTCATTTGCTTTATGTTCCTTCGATTCTCAAGTGAGCCAAATTCTGATGAGTGTAGACATAAGTGTGTGATTCCTATGAGAATTTGTTTAATGCAGAGCTAAAAGGTTTTTTTCCACATGATACCTAACATGTAATATATAGATTTACAAACTTTATAATCAAATTAGGTCAATATAAGAGCAATGTATTGAAAGTTATTTCCTAAAGTTTAATCTTTTTAAATTCCAATTGTACCAAAGTATGAAACCAAATGCATAGTCATACTTAACTTCTAGAACTATAACTGCAAAAAAATGGTGCCCTCCACTTTTGCATTAGTTTGTCCATGTGCGACCCATTGTGCTGAAAATACAGTTCTCTCCGAGCTTCATCTAAAAGGACATTGTGCGCCTTCTTCGTCCTTTCGGCAGTTCAATTAATTTCTCATCAATCGTCTCTTTGAACGCGTCGCCAGGAAAGCTTTTCAGGGAAGCAATCGAATTCCTTTCGAGAGAAGGGGAGAAGGGCTTGATCGATGAGATTTATTTCGAAGTTGTCATCGACAGGAATTTAGATCGGCTGACCAAATCTTTCAGGACAGAATAACTTGATTGATCGATCCTGATATAGGAATTAACTAACACAAATGCTTGTTACTGAACTGATGTTTTCAGCATCCTTTCTCCCAATTTTCATGAATTAAAAAAAATAATATTAACTACAAACTACTGAAATCTTTTGCAAAAAAAAAATGCAATTCGTATTTTTTATTCGTATTTTTTTAAAAATACAATTCGTATTTTTTATTTGTATTTTTTTAAAAATACAATTCGTATTTTTAAAAGATTTTATTTATTACTTTTATTATTGCAAAATCCTGAAGCTTTAGCAAACTGTTTTAAGACTAGGAGAGCGAGAGCTACATTAAGTTATTAGCAACAAAAATGTTGAAGCTGCTTTGAGCATTTGTTCTTCAATTCGTATTTTTAAAAAACATTAAGGTATATTTTGCCAGTGCCAAGTTACACAGGATTATTGATAAATGTAGATCGTGGTATTTATTTTCCAAACATCTGAGTATTTTACATTTAGAAATTTTTTATTTGTTCATTGTGTAGAAACCTGAGTTCGATTTTTTTTCTTGGTTTACTGGAAAATCCTGAAACTTCCGAAGACAGTTTTAAGACTAGATGAGCTACATTAAGTTGATAGCAACAGAACTTTGAAGTTATGTTTTGAGTACTTGTTCAATTGTAGCTAGAGGAAGTATTCTTTTAAAACATGAGATTGCTGTGTATATTTTACAGTGCCAAGTTACACAGACATTATTGGATAAATGTAGATCGCGGTATTTATTTTCAACAAAACATTCGATTTATTTACGAAATTTATTTTCGTCTGGCCAGAAACCTGAGTTCGATTTTTTCTTAGTTACTGAAAATCCTGGAAACTTCCACATTAGCTTTTTAAGATTCGAGTGAGAGTTACATTAAGTTGATAGCAACAGAAACTTTGAAGTTAAGCTTAGTTTTCAATTCGTAGTTAGAGTGGAAAGTATTTTTAAAACAGGAGATTGCTAGAAGTATTTGCCAGTGCCAAGTTAATACAGGATATTATTGGATAAACAGACGCGGCATGGTTTTCAACAAACACTGGATGGCATTTTACATTTAGAAATTTATTTTGTTCATTGTGTAGAAACCTGTCTGATTTTTCTTAGTTTACTGAAAACTCAAACTTCCGAAGACAAGACTAGGAGAGCGAGAGAGTTACATTAAGTTGATAGCACAGAAACTTTGAAGCTGTTTACATTTGTTCTTCAATTCGTAGTTAGAGTGAAAGTATTCTTTTAAAACAGGTTGTAGTTATTTTGCCAAAATAAGTTAATAGGACATTATTGGATAAATGTAGATCAAGTATTTATTTTCAACAAACATTCGATGCATTTTACATTTAGAAATTTTATTTTGTTCATTGTGTAGAAAGTTCGAGTTCGATTTTTTTTCTTAGTTTACTGAAATCCTGAAACTTCCGGAAGACAGCTTTAAGACTAGGAGAGCGAGTTACATTGTTGATAGTAACAGAAACTTTGAAGTTAAGCTATATCAATTCGTAGTTGAGGAGTATTCTTTAAAAACAGGAGATTGCTGTAGAAAGTATTTTACAAAAGCAAGTTACATCGACATTTTCAAATGTAGATAGCAGTACTTATACATGATGCATTTTACATTTGTGACATTTATTTGTTGTAGAAAACCTAAGCTCTGATAATCTTCTTAATCAAATTTAAAATGTGTATGTGGTGTTTTTCGCATATTGTAGGGACAAGCAGAAACATCCTGATAACAGCTGCTATATCATGCATGAATTTTAATAACTCAATTAAGAACTTAATCTTTCCTAAGATATTTAATACAGCAGTTTTGTAAATCCATACCGATACAGATTGTTGGGTAAAAAAGTGCACTTGTATCATAAGAAATTCATCCTTTCCGGGTTTAACGGTATACTGAGTAAATTGTCCTCTCTACTAAAAAGAGTCAATGTCAAAGGAGATGGAAAAATATTGTGATGTGAACCGAACATCTCTGCGTCACCTTCTAATCACTTCACTGGATGATGGATTAGAAATTATAAGTATAAACTGCATCGTAGGCCTGAGCTCGGTACAAACAAATTTTTATCGCCTCTTGCTATAGTTTTGAAGGTGTTTCGCTTTCATTCAAACACCAACTGGAAGTGTTCGTAAATACCTTTACTCTGTTTGATTGCGAGATTGAATTTTATAATGCCAGATTATTTTATGACTACATCTCTATTTTCGTCCTCCTTTTCATGCTTGCAAAGAAAAAAATCTTCCGGAAAATTATTTCATTGCTACTGTGCAGCTTTATGGAATTATTTGTCTTAAGAGGAGCTTCTAATTTATAATGGATATCTTCAGGTCAGTTGTAATAAATAAACATTAAAGCATTGTACAGGGTGGTCATAAATTGTTGGAACTATTTGAAAAATTAAATTTTAAAAAACTAATAAAAGTTTCAACTATGTTTTAAAATGAAATTGCATTTGAAAAAAAGTTTTTTTCAGATATGTAATGCGCTCATGGTGGTCTAGGGAAAATGTAAAATTATCGGAATCTCCTTGGAGAGACATTATAACGAAATCAAAGATAGAGAAATAAAAGCATGTGTATTTGTAGTGGCCGTTACGGTGGTTCAGGGTGGTCGCAAATTATCGGACATCTATTTTTGAGAGACACATTCATGAAATTATTACGGACAAAAAATAAAAACCATGTATTTGTAGGTCGTTACGGAGGTCGTAAATTATTGAACTTTCCATTTTTTTGAGAGACATTAATTCCATGAAATTATTAAAGATAGAAGAAATAAAAGCATGTATTTGTAGGGCGTTACGGTGTGGTCGTAAAGTACTGACCATCTCCCATTTTTTGCGAGACATTATCTACGAAATTATTAAAGATAGAAGAGAATAAAAGCATGTATTTGTAAGGGCCGTTACGGCGGTCTAGGTGGTCGTAAATTATCATCTCCCATTTTTGGAGAGACATTATCTACCGAAATTATTAAAGATAGAAGAAAAATAAAATCATGTATTTGTAGGAATTTTACACTCTTTAGTTGTTAAATGAATTATACTTGGTAAACTGAATATTTTCGAGATATTTAAGAAAACTGAAAAAGGAAACAAAAAACGCGCATCGGCTTCTGCTGATCGGTAACCACTGCGTGGAAATCTCTCGTAGCAAATTTAGAACGTCGTAATGGTACTACATCTAATTTCGAATAAAATTTGTTTATTCTCTCATTTAAAAAAAGCGCAGTTGTAAATATTATTAGTCGCTTTTATTAATTTTTAAAATGAGAGTAATTTACGACCACCCTTTATATTAATACTGGAATCTGTTGATAACATGGCAAGGTAGGTACTAGTACGCCTTTAGAACAAAATTGAAAGGATTTGTATATAAATTTACAGCGCTTTTAATGAAAATTCTCAAAACTTCTGCTGAATGTCCCATACCAAACTCAAATTAGAGCTCAGTCTCTATTTTGTAATCGCAATTTGTTTAAAGTTGAAAATCTTCCAGACACAAAAGCCCCTACAGTTAATCGAGTGTTGATGCTGACTCTTTTGCGTCAAAGCGAATCTACTTGGTTGAAAACTGATAAAAAACTGCTTGTATAAACCGAATCTTAGTGTTGTGGGTTCGAAGAGAAAACTTCTTCATCTCTTCCTCGAGTTCCTGGAGGTTTCTCGCAATGCAGAGAAATGGTTCTGGTCAAGTACCTAGTAAATACTGCCCGGTTTATGGAGATCTAATTTTATTTCTCGGAAGGATAGGATTTTTTTACGACGGTACTTCATCCGTCCCACTCATTTGTTATCATATTACGTTTGAAATGGACTTTAATGAAGTCCTTTTTTGCAATTGAAAACGAGAGACGTTTTAAAATTATAACGTAAATGTGTTTTGTATCGTATGTGCAAACATTCTGACTTTACACAAGAAATTGGCCCGTTTATTTCTGGTACGATAACCAGAAAAAAGGGTAGTGTAGTTTGGAATCACCCTGTTATGATTTTCTTGTAAATATACTTAGTCCTAATTGAAATTCTAATTTCGTATTAATGTACACTTTATTAATTGATAAAGTAGGAATGTAATTTTAATCAAAAAACATAAATTAACATGTTTTTGGTTAGGAATTTTGTTAATAAATAAAATACGTCTATAAACACCGCATGGTGTATTGTTCATTTCCGAAGATGCATAAATATATACAAATGAGTACAAGAAATATGGAGTATATAAATTTAAAAAACTAATTTTCAGTCACAATTTTAATCAAATGATTAATTAAAATTTTAAAAAATTTCATTGATGCAGAGTAAATTAGGCTGCTAATTATTAATTAGTGTTCAAAACAAATTTAAAAAAGAGCAGAAATATACAAAAAGACCATTGTAGGGTAATTTTAATGGGTTTTTTATGTGTATGCGAAAAATTATTATTCTTTATAACGCTATCTTAATCAGTTTCTTCACTTTAATTCATTTTCATAATATATTATTCATTAGCACATTTCTTATTCTAGTCATGAAAAAAAAATATTTTCACATATTTTGCAAGAATACTAAATGAAAAAAAAGCTGACCCAAAATAGTTTTTTCAAATTCATTTACAAATAAATTTAAATTAAACTCTTTCATTCTCAATTTATATTTCTAATTTACTCTTTTTCCTGAATTAAACTATTTCCATTTCTTAAGTGTACCACCGATATTTCGTTGTAATTGCCGCATTCTTCTTAGAGAAAACACTTATTTCCTTATTCATTTAATTTAAATGTTTAAACGACAATCCCAATGAATTGCCTCCATTAACTCAAAATTCGTTTCAATTTTGCAATTTGATAATTAGGTAGACGAGTGAGATTAAGAAGTTAGTTTTGTTCAGTTACAGCTAACGTCACGTTTTGAAGAAACACGAGGACTATTTGGGACGGACCTCGAACTCCTCAGTCAGATGAATATGAATTCCTTTTCAAGTGTGATCTATGTGCGGCAACAACCAATTGTTCAAGTAAGTATCCATAGTGCCAACAATGTAATGGTTCAAGAGGTATCGTTCATCCGTTCGCGTGATTCATAGTGCCAACAAGTAATGGTTCTGAGGCAACAACCAATTGTTCTAGTGTGGAATAAGACTGGATAACAAATACATCTTGATCAGATAGAACTTCTTGACCGCTTTTATGTATATGCTGTTGTTGCTTACATGTTTTAAGTGTATCTATTATTCATCACTTTCACTCCCCAGTTCTTGTGCCATTTCTGAAATTAAAGGCTGTTCTGTACATTTTCTTTCTCAATAAACTGGTTCGTGCGTTTGATTCTGGGGGCGCTGGCGTTCGTGCTTTATCCACCTAGTGCCCATTTAAAACCAATGAAGTGGCTCTATTAGTCATGGGTAGCGGGGGTCGAGAGTGGCGGCTGGGTTAGGGGCCCGCTCTCCGAACTTCCGCACCACACCAACGGGAGGACGTTTAGCTCCCTACTGTATGCTTTTAAAGCGCAGCAGGCGCAATACGCGACGGATCTTTAATGGAATCGGGTTTCGAACCTAGATCCCTGCAGCCCACAAGCCGAGACCTTACCACTAGGCCACCGCGGCCTCTTGAAGGGAGGAGCCTAGCAAAAATTTCAAAAAAGGATGTTTCCGAAATTTCGATTGTTAATTGCTTATAAAACGCATTTACGAAATTTGAACTGGCGGTATTACTACACCGTGTAAAACCAATCGATACATCAGTCATTAGGATTCTTTCCACATTTTTGTTCAATTCGACATGTTCGTAAAAATGAAATTTCGAAATCAACTTTTTCATTCACTTTGTGATGTGATAGAGCCTTTAATTTTTTTATATTTGTGTGGTTCGATGATAATGTGCTATTTTTATATTTTTAGAATTTAATTGATATTTAGTCGATTAATATAATTCAATTTTGATTCCATGTGACTGGTGCTATTTGGTAGAGAACTTGAGAAAAAATATATTTCAAGATTCCCTAATATTTATTCAATTCCTACTATTAGTTCACACTCTTTATATATAGAAATATTTATTTATATATCTTGTTCAAATTTTCAATCGTTAATAAAATAATTTTTATTCATCCACTCAAGTTCAAATACATTTTTTAAACTTGAAGTGGATGACACTTGATGTTAATACAGTTTTTTTCAAATACTAATTCATTAATTAAATTGAATTAACTAATTTTATTTATTAGAGCCTCGCACAGGCTACGATCATGGTGTAGGGATAAGAAATGCGGAACGGGACTCGGTGGCGCAACGGTTGCGCGTCTGACTCCAGATCAGAAGGCTGCGTGTTCAAATCACGTCCGGGTAAAGAGATTTACTCAAGACATATTGTTGCACAAAATCTTACCGTGGGTGTACGGTGTAAACAGTCCAACACGCAGGATAATGGAGAAAGAAGGTTTATTTACAAATATGCAGGAAAACACGTAGCACAGGTACAGGAAACAATAGTCCTTGCACAGATTACCAATGTAAATAGACAACAATTCACAGGTAATGACAGTTCAGCATTTTGATATCTAACAACAAAAACAGTCAGCAAATAACTAGTAACGACAATAACAGCTCAGCTCACCAGCTGATTAGCTCACACAGCGAATAGAACTCCGAAGACGTTCACGCTTCAAAGCGAAGTAACCAGTCGATCAAAAGACGCTACCGTGATCCAAACGCGGTCTTATATACTCTCCCCGATAGGCCGTGACGTCACATAGAATTTTCAGGAAAAACCTAGATCTCGGCCCCTAATAGAAATATCGAGAAAAGGGTTGCATTTTCGGGAATCATCTATTTGTCGCCAAGGTCGCCAAAATGGTCGCCAAGGTCATGCGTGCCATAAGAGTCGCTGAAGTCACTCCATGCTTCACCTTGTAAAACTCTCTTCCCAACCATAAGACTTGCATTGCTGGGATGCGACTTTCCATGACTGCAACAATATCATTTTTGCACTTAATTTATATTCTGAAAAATATCTCTTTTTGGCAATTGCATCCAAAAATGTTTAGTTCCCCGTTTGAATGGATAAACTTTGATCTATTTTTTTCTTCGATTCTTCCTACTATTAGTTCACACTCGCCCTATATATATTTATATATCTTGTTCACATTTTCAATCGTTAATAAAAAAAATACTTTTTATTTATCCACTCAAGTTCAAATACCTTTTTTAAAACTTGTAGTGGATGAAACTTGATGTTAAAGCCCTTTTTCAAATATTAGTTCATTAATTAAATTTAATGAATTAATTTTAGTTTTATATGGGAGAAAAAAATTCTAAAATAAAATTTTTCTTTGTTGACCTAAGTAGGAATAGACTAATTTTTTTTATATTGCTTTAGTTATTATTTTATATTTATTTTTATTTATTTATGTTATATTAATTTATATTATATTATTTATATATTATTTATTTATTTATATTATATTTATTTACATTATTTATATTATTTTTATATTTATTTTTAGTTATCATTTTATATTTATTTAGTTAACTTATTTTATATATTATTTTAGTATGTAATATTGAATTACATACTAAAAAGTAGAACTCTATGAAAATAAGAAATAAGTGCCTGTTAGTACAATGATAAAAGTGTGTGTATGAAGGCTATTTTTATTATATTTTTCAAACTAAGCATACCGTTTCTGGGGTTAAGACTGAAATAGTTTCAATGGAATTATCATGTATCCATTCTGAAGAAATACCCCCAAGATTATTTTTCTTTGCCAACGTTTTTTCCTTTTTTCGGGTAAACTAAATCTTTAGGGACGAATCCATTTCTTACTGAATTATCGAATAGCGACGCGTGAATTACGAAATGGCACTCTAGCCTTTTTCGCGCAACATAAACTGCAAAATGGAGTCGCGTCGGGCTCTCAGAGGTTCCCTCTAAGTCACGTGTCGAATTTCTTCCGATTTCGTGTCAGTCAAGCAAAATAGATGGCTCCCGGCGGAAGCTACGATGATAAAGCATTGTGTGGAGCTTTGAAACTTTTTGGTACGCTGGCAAATAAAATTATTGCGTTGGGATTGAGGACATTTTCGAAGGAATGCGAGTCTTAATCGGAAAAAAGCATTACAAAGCATTGTTAGGAAATTCTGTAATTTAATACAAATGCGTAAGGGAAAGGAGGGTAAGAGTACGCAGTCGGGTAAGATTACGCAGGGATTTTTGCCCTGCTGGCAACAGTGCAAGCAGAAGCAAGTGTGATCATATCAACATATGTGTTTTCAGCTATCTCAAGACACCGCCATAATTATTTTCATCCTTGCTGTCTTTCCTTTATCAGGTAAGATATGATTTCGTTATGCTAGCATGTAATTTTTCTGTGAAGATATGTTAATTTTTTTGTAAATAAGGGACTAATGCTTTCTTTCAAAGTGAATATAATTATGAGGTTTGTTCCCTTCCGAACAACGTGGCCACGTTAGAATTTAACTTTAGTGAATTCTACCGCCATCTATGGACTATTTAGAGAAGCAATACATCGGCGGCTAAGAGTACGCACAGACCAGATATGTGCACTCTTATCCGTTCTGTAATTTGAAGCAGCCATTCCAACAAAACTTGACATTTTATTTTATCATTATTATTATTATTATTATTAAAAATGAGATTGGGATAATTATCTGAAAAGCTGTTGTCTGGAGAAAAAGTTTCCAGTCCATAGAAATCCAAATAATGAAGAAGCAATATGACTAGGCTGCGAACAAACATATGCTGATGATTGGGTCCAGTGTGGATTATGTAAGAAGTGGTGGCATGAGGAATGTTCCAGTTACGAAGGCAGTGAGTATTTGTATGCGACTACTGCTAAATTTTCAGGGTGCGTACTCTTGGCCTCACGTCCTGCGTACTCTTACCCGCCACGTCGGGAAAGAGTACGCATTTGGAATTATTTTCTTGCGTTTCGTAATATATATATTTTTTAAAGTTAAAATTTTCAGTTTTTGTACCCTTCTTCCTAACTATGATTCAGTATGTTTTCGAGGCTCTGACTTTCCAATTCTCATTAGGCCGCGGTGGCCTAGTGGTAAGGTTTCGACCTCGGGACCGGAGGGCCGCAGGTTCGAAACCCGATTCCACTGAAGATCCGCCGTGTATGGGGCCTGTTGCACGCTAAATCATACGTAGTGGCCAAACGTTCTCCCGTTGGTGTGGCGCGGAGGGGGGTGCCAGCTCAGGTGTCGTCCTCGTCATCTGACCGCGGTTCAAAATTACGAGGTCCGTCCCTAAATAGCCCTCGTGTTGCTTCAAAACGGGACGTTAATATAACCTAACCAATTCTCATTTTTATAACGAAAAATCCACTAGGTGCGTACTCTTACCCTCCTTTCCCTTACTTGCATTTCTCCTATAAGCTCTTTACTTGATATTTACTTTTTACTTGCTTTGATCGTAGAATGCTTGTTGAATCGTAGTTTGCTTACAGCTACCGAAACTTTTATTTGTTCGTTAGGTTTTGATCCGTGAACGGCAGCGGTGAATTGGTGTTAAGAAGGTATCGGGACCGCAGAATTCCATGTTCAGAATCAAAGGGTCCTGCAGGGTGTAAGGGGTCCTGATGCACATTAAATCTGATTTCCAGGACCAAACATTCCCCATGGCTATGTTGCGGAAGTTTGGTGAATGCTGACTCCGATGTCATTCTCATCATCAGACCATGGTTCAAAATTATGGGGTAAATCCCAAAATTGTCATCTTGATGCTTTAACCCTCTCATACTGAGCACGGCGGTCTAGAAATTTCCCCTTAACAACAACGAAGGCCGGTCTGAGGCGGTTGGTTTCTTTCGAGGAGAGCTGAGGTTTTGAGATCACTTAGGAGATAAGCGCGATAGGGGGTCCAATTATCCTCGCCCATCGCAGCCCATTTCCGTGCTCCTTAAGGGAAGGTTACAGCAGGGATGGAGCGGTGGGGTAAATGACCACGTAGGTTGGGAGAGTCTAATTCTTGTCGCATCCTCCAAAAAAGTCCCGGTCTTAAAAGGGCTAGATGAAAAAACTCGCCTCGGGATCGAAGAGTTAAAGCGGATGACAATGTAAGTGAACAAAACTAAAGGAATTATAATGCCCGGCATTGCAGCATATATAGGAGAATGGCGGGTAGTATGGGCCCCTTGAGGAAAATTTAATATAAAATTTATATTATTTGTTGGAATGAGCTGTAACTGATCAAGACCTTTCTTTGAACACTTTTATTCATGTTGATTATCTATATATATAAAAGGCAAATACCGTGACCCACTCACTCATCAAAAATCTCCCAAACCATGAGGCCTAGAAACTTCAAATTAGACAGGCAGTGACTTTTTGGGTTATAGATGCTCACTAAGAAAGGAATTTTCGAAATTTTAATTACAGTTGGACCTCTATTTAACGAAGTCGCTAAATCCCGGAAAAAAGTTCGTTATATGGAAAATTCTTTAAGTAGAGATTCACCTTTTAAAATACTTTAAACTACACAAAACAGATTTTAAATTCATAAACACTAAATATTATTATTGAAAAAAGTAATCAATCACTCCTTTATTTTGTAAATTAATATCTATTTGTTTTCTATCAAAAAGAAATCTGCAAGGAAAACCAGATTGTCCGTTAATGCACAGTATTTTCAATTTACAAAAAATAATTTTATATTAAAATTAATGAGGTTTATTGACATTATCGCATTTATTTCAACAAGTAATTTTACATTACCACATGCGTCCTTAGATTTAATTACTGATAAAGTTCGAGAATAAGGGGAAATCTCCATTGAGGGCGAAAGGGGGATATTGAAAGTTTTTCTAATGAAGTGGACGGGGGGTGAAGGTTGCACCTCCTGGATGAAATGAAAAGAATGACTGCGATTTTAATACTCTCGATGAGTTAGGAGACTGGTAAACCTAGTTCAAGGTCATTGATCACCACAAAATGTGTTAAAAGAAAGAATAAGTTAGAGAAATAGGGAGAAAAAAATATTTGATGACAAGAAAAAGTTCGTTAAATAGAGAATGCACTTCGCTATTTGGAGGTTATTTTGCGAAGAAATTCGCAAAATGTTCTTGGTTCCAAGTAAAAGTTCGCAAAATAGAAAAATTTGCAAAATAGAGGTTCGTTAAATAGAGGTCAGACTGTAATTAAAAATTACCCTAAATTTTAACGTTTTTCAGCAATAACTTCGGAGCATATCGCCGCACAAAATTCATTTTAACATCTTCTTAAAGTTAAAAGAATTTGCTTTTCAATGACTCGAATGAACCCTATTAGCACAAGATTCCGTACAATATTGCTACGATATCCTTACGATATTGTGCGGTATTCAGAATATTGAACAACGTTGTGAGAATATCGCACAATATCTTGTGCTAATAGGGGAAGAATTGCTCTCCACGCGACGTTCTGTTTAATTTTAACTATTTATGAAATGTTTTGAAACACAATTTCTAGCTGCGAAGCGGGACGGAGCAACGGCGTAGCTCACGGTTCCTCAAGGTCGTGGTTCTATTTTTAGTACTGAAATGGGAGGAAGGCTTTAAGGCTTGGTTATGTTATGAGGGAAATACTGCCCATTCGTAGTTCACGCTAGTGGCGGCGAGTCAGGGAGGGCGAGGAGGGTTAGTCGCCCCCTACATTTTTAGAGGAAGATTAAATTTTTATTTCATTTTAGCAACCCCAACTCAGAATTACATGAAAACAATACTGATCGGGAAAACTAAATAATTTTTTAATTAATTTTTTTCACTGCCCCTTAAACTCACGGGTTTTTTAAATGCCAATAATTGTTCTGCAGCCTCACTTTTTCCATCCAATCTGGCATCAATTGGTTCACACGGGGGCTCCCGGTATGTTCGGCTTTCGCGACCATATTCAGCGTTAATCATTCTACCGATGATTGATAGATGAATTGAGTGAGAGTTACTTGAAACGCAGTTTTTAAGTTTCTTTTGCTGTGATTCATCATACAGACTTGTATCGCTTGTATTTCTAAATTACTCCTTTGTAATTTTACTATATGTTAAATGAAAAAAATATTAACTTTTTTCAATCCATCTTTGCTGAGTTGTCGTGTTTGAAACCGCGACGAGGAATGCTATTATTCTTATAAAATCTAAAAATAAAAACTAATTTAAACGGACGTACCAGCTAGTCGCTGAAGGCGGCTAGTACTAAATAAATGCATCTAAGCTATGCAAATTGCATATCACAACTATATTTTAAGGCGACACTTTGCAAAAATTTAAATATGTTGGGTGGTATGGACAACATTAAAGAACAGAAGATTTAAAATAAAAACAAATATATTTTTAAAAATGGATATATTTTGATTCTGTAGCCAAATTACAATAATAGCTTACATTTCCACTATTGCTTACATTTCCACTATTATCCTATTAGCTATTTAATCTTAGTTATTAATTATTTAATCGATTTTAGTACTTTTTAGTTATTGTACTTCTAGGCACACCGTAATGGTGAGATGAAGCCCTTTCAGACATTTTATGTTCCAAAATCATTTGCCATTGCAATTAGTTGAGTCTAATTAGATTAAAGTCCCGTTTTGGAGAAACACGCGGGCTATTTTGGGACGGATCTCTTAATTTCGAACCGCTTTCTGGTGACGAGGATGACACCTCAGCTGTCTCTCCTCTCCCCAAGCTCCAGGACCGCACACACGGGAGGACGTTTGGCCACTACGTATCATTTAACGTGCAACAGGCCAGATACGCGGCGGCCACTACGTGTGAATTAGCTCGCAACAGGCCCCACACAGTGGAATCGGGTTTCGAACCTGAAATCCTCCAACCCCGAAACCAGGGCCTTGCCATAAGGCTACCACGACCCCCTTGCAGTTGCAAGCTTCATGGCATTCACAGACAACTGACCCCGACTCTGGCCTTCAGGATTCTTAAACCAAGGTGCTTTTTGCAGAGTTAAAATGCATGTTTTATTCACTTGCTCTATACTACCCGATTTTGGCATGACCCGTACTACCCAACCACATTGAAAAGAAAAACATAGTGAAGGCTAAATCGAGTTAAAGGAAGCGAGATTAAACTTTAACGACATGATCTAAATAAAGTAAGCTAAAGACACAAGTTTTATAATTTTATCCTTATTTGTAGAAGTGGAAGGAGTCGTCAAAAATTATACGAAGCAACCACTTAAAGATTCAGAAAAAAAGAAAATTTGTTGAAGAACGACATAAAGCAGTTATATCAACCAGTATCTCCACTTGG
>BGPR01027270.1:3133-20874 GCA_013235015.1 Araneus ventricosus
GTTTAAAGCCTGAGGTCATCACAAATGTGACAAATGCTCAAAGAATTTTGAAGTGGATTACAAGACTGATGTGTATTCAAAAATCATTGAAAGATCAGTCATTTTTAACATTCCGTCGAGTTTAATATAATAGACAGACTCTCCATACTTCACTAATGTGCTTTAAATACAAGATGTGTCAAAAAAGTTCGGTGGAATGGTTTCCTAAAATAGAGTAAACACAAGATACAAACGAAATACCCTCATTGACCTTCAAAGTAATCGCCATTAGCAGCAACACACTTTTGACAAAGATTGTGAAGCTTCTGGAAATTGTCAAGAAACCATGTGAGATGTGTTTGGATGTCCGGTACATCTCTAAAGCGTATGCCTTTCGGGACTCCCTCCCGGACTATATTTTATATAATATTGTATCCCCATCCTTTTCCATTTTCATTTGTGTCTATGTATGTTTAATACTGTTTTATATAACTGCAAAAATTGTGTGAATCCGAAAATAAGTTATACTAAGAAAACTATGTTACTATAAAATTTGTTTTTCTGTAAATAGGTTCTTTTGACTTTTTGCTTATGTAAGTTCACACTTGCTGATTCTTTTTTTTTTTGTGTTTGGATTTTAATGAGATTTTGTTCTTCCCTGTGCATTTTGCAGAATGTCATGCTATAACTTTGTTCAAAATATCCTGCAGTGTGCGTGAATGAAAGTTTTTGTGGTAAACAAACTCTGCTGGTGCTGTTAAGCGAATATGGATCCCTCCTTCGCCCTCGTGTTTCATTTTCCTTGGTAACTTTCGATAGGCCATCTATTGACAGAAGATAGAACTAAAAACCAAAACTTTGCAAAAGTATATATTGTTTTAAAAAAAATTAAAGCATTTTTCGAACATTCAATTACCAATGATTGAATCGCACCTTTTTGACAATAGCATTCATTACTGGTACTTGTGATTTTTGATACTGGAGGATTTTCATTATTGTTACACTGGTAATTGTGCACATTAGCATTTGGTTACATTGTGGTAACATTTGTGTTACTATTACACTGGCATTTGCTTTATTTTTTATATTAAAATAACAGTTGGTCAAATATTCGACACCTCTACAAAAGACTGGAGGTTGCGTGGACCCTCATGAGTAAGGCCAGTCACTCAAGGCCACTCCATTTCCAAGCCGTCCATTTAGACGACCACTTATGACCACTTTGCACCACGTAGATTCGTCCACTGGCTGTCTCTCCGACCCCATGGGTGAACTTAGTAAATTAGACCCCAAGTCCCTCCTTCCCAGCCTACATACTCCCCACACAATTTCCGCATTCACGGACGACAGCGCCCCCTTCCAAACAGAGTGGAATGATGGAAATTGGGAAGTGTTGGATTTTCGACCATTGACTCCATAGCACGCCAGTTCTGATTGATTTCCCATTCAAGATCGATGTAAAAACAAAGTTACGGTACATCTCTCGCCAAGCTGGCGCCAAATCATGTGAACCTCGCCAAACGTCTGCCATGTTACCACATTCACCATGTTACCGTCCGCCATCGGTTTACCACATTTAGCGATTTTTCACCAAAAAATGAAAGATTGGCGCCGTACCATACATTTTGGTTGAGCCCAAGCTCGCTTTTGGCGTGGAGTGATCGAGAGTCATCTAACAGTGTTTACCATTTCTGTTGTCTTGTATTGCTAACCCTCCGACAACATGGCATCCTGTCCAACATGGTTTTCATTCCGTCACTAGCAAGTTTCTTTTACAACATAGAACGATTAACCGCCTTTTATAAGAAGACTAAATGCAAATTATTATTTACTAGAAAATCACCCGTCATGCAATGATGGGTACAAATTGCCTCTTCATTCGAGAGATTCCCCATCAAATTGGACGTGTTTAAATAGATATATATGTGAGATAAATGTTTAACATTGATTGAAAACAAATAAAATAAGTATATGTTTTTTGACAGGAAATATTTTTTTCATATTATTTACATACTTCTTTATTCAAAAAACCTCTTGGTAAACAACACTCCGTGTGAAGTATTTTTCGTTGTTTAACAATTTTCCTTTTACTTCATAAGTCTAATCATGACAAAATACTTCTTTGCTTGTCGAACGTTGCCAAAAAATATTATCAAATTATATCATCACAATTGCAATAAATAATGAGATGCATCGTGGCGTCCAAACTATATCACGCGCATGATATACCACTGACGTAATTTACTACTTTCTATTAAAAAAAGGAAATTAATTTGAAATATATGATTAATATATAATTTAAAATTTATATGGAACTGAACGATAGCATAATAAGTTCATAGCGAAATAAATTTTGTATCAATCGATAGCAAATTTTATTTCGCTATTTTCGATCTATTAAATTTGAAATTACAACGACAATTACTTTTTAAAATTACTGAAATTTAGGTGCTCTAACAATGAAATAATGCTGCCTAACGTCTCGCAGTGATATGGCGCGAATTTTTTTGTTGGTGGCGTCAGAGCGTTAACGAATCAGTGAGAGACAGATCTGCGCTATTATATTAGTAATTAAATAACATAGATTGTGATGGATCACATTAAAAGGCTAATTGTAGTTCTATATACTGTTATGCAATTGGGAACTGCATCCAAAGCTTACTTTTTTCGTAACGCGCCTCAGAAAAATTCTAATGTCACATTTTTCTAAAATTAATTACTTTATAAGTCGTCTGCTGTGCAGCTGGAGCAGGATGGAGCCATTCAACTCCAGTTCCATTCTAACACAGAGAAGAAGAATCAGATTTCTCCCTCCCATAGATCCTAATGGCAAATTTTTAAACATGGCACTTCACATAGACAGTACGCCATCTGTGGCCAACAAAGGAATTAACCAGAATACGTCAGCGTGAAAAAAAAACTAAACGTTCTTTTTTATTTATAAAAGTGAAACTAAATGTTACAAATTTTTGATGAACTTAAATTTACTTTGATATCAGTTAGGAAACATGTATTAAACTTATCTGTTCTTACGAAGATTGACACCGAACACAACAAACATGGCGGCGACCTTGGTGTTCCGTTTGAAACTGCGCGGGTATCGAAGTGGCTAGTTCTCTTTGTAAGCGAGTGGGGGCGCTGATCAAATTGCGGAGTGAGACCTCTGATTCTCCTTCTCTGTGCATTCTAAACACAACCTGAGGTGCTATTCGCTTTCTATCCCCGCTTATTCTATTTTGTGAATAGAACTATTTCATATTCGCATGTATACTTGTAAATTGTTTTCGATTTAAGAATAAAGTGTGAATAAATGTCTCGTGGGTGAAATTAATTTTATTTGCCTATGTATAGTTATTATACATTTTTATTTAACTTGACTTGCTTCATGTTTGTAAGGATGGATCGCGATTTTTCACTCACTTCCTGTTGAGTTAGAGTTTTGAAATAATCTGCACCTGTTTATTACAGGGGATAATGCAATATTTTAATATTTTGAGAACTAAATTATCAGTCAATCGATTAAATTAATTTATTTTGATTTTGTATCGGTGGTGCCCTCTGCTAATGAATTTGAGAAAAATTGATTTTAAGATTCCAATATATTTATAATAATGAATTATAAATTATAAAAACTAAAAGAAGAAAATAAATAAAATTAGAAAATGCTAAATATTATCTCATTAATAAAAGTGTGCTTTAAAAACTACGTTTATTAAATATATTATTTCTGGCTATATCATTTTTCGCCCAAAAGAGTGTTGTTCAAACTTTGCAAATTCCAACATTCACAAATAAACAATTCGTATTAATTTCGTTTAGTTCGCTTCCTGTCATTAAGGAATCGTAGGCAACAACATACTGTAATCGTAAGCAACGTAAACATCTATTGACGTAATTCACACAAAATCTTACCGTGGGTGTATGGTGTAAACAGTCCAACACGAAGGATAATGGGGAATGAAGGTTTATTTACAAATATGCAGGAAAACACGTAGCACAGGTACAGGAAACAATAGTCCTTGCACAGATTACCAATGTAAATACACAACAATTCACAGGTAATGACAGTTCAGCACCTTGATATCTAACAGCACAAACAGTCAGCAAATAACTAGTCACGACAATAACAGCTCAGCTCACCAGCTGATTAGCTCACACAGCAGATAGAACTCCGAAAACGTTTACGCTTCACAGTGAAGTAACCAGTAGATCAAAGACGCTACCGTGATCCCAACGCGGTCTTATATACTCTCCCCGATAGGTCGTGACGTCACATAGAATTTTCAGGAAAAACCTAGATCTCGGCCCCTAATAGAAATATCGAGAAAAGGGTTCCATATTCGGAAATAATCTATTTGTCGCCAAGGTCATGCGTGCCACGAGAGTCGCTGAGGTCACTCTATGCTTCACCTTGTAAAACTCTCTTCCCAACCATAAGACCTGCATTGCTGGGAAGCGACTTTCCATGACTGTAACAATACGGTAATCGTAAGCAACGTAAACATCTATTGACGTAATTCCACTGTTAACTGGAGCGCAAATTTTGAATTCCCGCAACAAGATTGCTGTGAAATGGATTTAAGCATGTGCTGTTATAGATTGAACCATGCTAGAAATATTGATGAATGTGTCCACAAACGAATTTTCTCTAAAATAATTTGATGAATAGAAGCAATTTTGTGCATTAGTCTGGCTAATAGTAGAAATGCAGAAAGTACCAATTTAGGCATTTTAATTGGCTTCAGGGGAGTAACTATTGACTTTTTCGCAAGAGTTCAGTTTGCATGAGTCCTGAATGTGCAAAAGATCTGATGCCGTACGCACATTCAAAAGAATCAGAGAAACCGTGCAGTTCGATCTTGTTCGCATCATCACTCAAGATGTATCTGGAAACGTTAATTTTATTAGCTTCATGTAACTCAAGAAGAAAGTCATACTTCTTGAGTTATACGAGTCAATCATCTGAAGCACTTTTGTTATTATTCCATTGAAATTTCTGCATTCAGAGGTCTTACATAAAACTTTTTGCTTTTGTTAACATTGAACCAATGATACCTAAAGGTTCGTAAATTCTGTCAATTTGCAACAACATTTCCTTTTTGGTTAAGTCGACTTCCTTTTTATCGATACCTTAAATGCTAGTTTATCAGACTGAGGCTTCTAAATCACCCTTAATGCCTTCAGTATGTCTGTCTGTAGGTCTTCGAAGAAGAATTCAGGGGTTAAAATATCATTACGAAGTCCTGGATGATTCAATGCACATCAGTGGTGTAACTGCAACTTTTGACAACCGGAGCGAAGAGAACATGCAACATGCCGCCCTTCCATACATACGCTCTGGAAAGGTTGCGAAATCGCGCGTCAAACACCAGTCTTTTCCTACAAAGATTAATTTAGCCGCCCCTTTCGAAGTGTTAAACCGTCCGCTTCCATCTAACTTTGCCACTATCATTTAACCATCTGCGGCGGCATTAACTTTTTTTTTTAAATATTGAAACATCATAAATGGTTTAATTTTATTGTCTAGACATAGAATCTAAAAATTTGTTTTTTAAAAAGATTTACATCATTCCGAGGGGGGTCCTCCCGTTTTGGGGTCACCCCTCATGTGAGAACCCCTCTTAGAAACAGCCACCTTGATACACTCAAAAAATATTGTTGAATCTTACAGAAAATCATAAATTAAAATTTGAAGAATGCTGGTGGAAATGTTTCGAGTTAATTTGCTAAAATTGTAAACGTCCAGAACTCAAAAAAAATTCTTATCTCTGAGTTAAGGAATTTTCCCAAGCCTTTATCTCTAATAATTCCTATGCTGAAACGAAATTTCATAAGGTTGCTATATACATTCTAAAAGGAGTACTATTAGTTCTATCCTAAACCTATTATTTTCCATTTATAGTTGAATTTAACGGTTCAGAAGCGAGTGAAATTAGGTGTGACATCAGTTGGCACACTACGATGAAAAGGGTTATATAGTTCAAAACCTCCGCGCCCTAACAGTTCACTTAGATCGAATATCGATCGATCTTATCTGAAATAATATCATCCACATGCATGTATCTGATAAAAATGGTTGTTGCTTAAGGAAAATAATGATGCTCAAATTCTGCAAAGACCTTGAGAGTTCGCAGTGCTAAAAGCGGAGCGCTGACCATTTCATACGTCACAGATAGATTTTGATAAGTGAATTGCAACTTTGCTTCCAAACAGTTCTCTGCAGATCTCCTTCCGATAGTTCGACCAATATTTGTTTAGAGTACATCTTCTGAAACTCAGCACTAAACGCAATATCGGTGTATTCAAAATCTAGTCAGAAACGAAAATAAATCAACTTTAATAGTGTTCCTGTTGAATAAAATAGAATTTGAAAAATCAATAGCAGTGGTTTTTTAGGAAACAACAAAGATCACTTTGTATTAAAAGGTGAAGTTTTTCGGTTTATGGATTGAATGATGAAAATTTTGAAAATGAACGCCTGGCATTATCTCCATCGGTTATTTCTTGCATTTGTTATGAATATTATTCCTCTATAAATGCCATATAAATTGTTATTAATTAATTGTAATTAAAATCGTCGAATTTTAAGGATTTAATGCTTTTAAATTCATGTTACCTGTATGTAGTATCGCAAATCTCCTGTCTCACGGCCTCTTTTTGCAAATTGTTAATACTTAACATCAGACAATCAATAATCTCTCTTTTATTATCATAGCTATCTTCAAGAGCTTTAAATAATGACTCATAAGTATCTTCTGTACTGTTTATTTGTTTCACTTCTCCAGTTAATTAAGACTTAAGATAGAATTTTTTTTTTTTATTACTACTCAAACGAACATTATCTGCAATTAAACCAATCAACTGGGATTTAAAATTGCCAAAATCTTTATATTTTCCGCTGAAATTTTGATACAGAATACCCGGCAGTTTAATATTCCGTTACCCTAACTCGTAACTTTTAAGTTTTATTTTCTTTAATATTTAGTTCGGCACTCCTATGAGGATTATTATATTTAGAAATGAGGCATTTTAAACTCATCTCAATTTCTCCCAGCGATGTTTGCATGGTCTGGATAGCTTTGTCAATTTCTGATAAGTCAGCATCAGGTGGTGATTTATAATACTGTCCATGAAGTTCAGGTAATTTCTAGTCCTATGGCGAACTACGGACCATTTTATGTTGAGAAAATAATGACGTCGATATTTATAAAATAAAGTTTATTATAAAAAGATTTATTCAACAAAACAATTACCGTTGCTATGATGGACATCGCAACACTTCAAATCCATCGCCCCTGGTGCGGGTGATTACATGAAAAAATAATTTCGGTAAAAAACCGTTGCTAACTCGAATTATAACTTTGTATTAGATAATCCAAATGATGACCACGGCTAGGACGAGTGTCTGAAGCAAATTAGGATATTCCTAATCCTCAGTTAAGGTGACAGGTGTCTGTTCGGATTTCAGGTCATCCTCGCAGTGAGTATTTTTCTTTAGTTTCGCGTTAGGTGGCGCTTCATATGTGTTTTTTCCAGTATTACGGCTATCCGACACATTTTCTTAGAAATTTTTGTAGTTCTGTGCTTTTATAGGTTTATTACTGAGTAATATTGCTCGGGAATAGAGAATCTAAGGGATAGTATTTAATCTTTGACTATTACTGTACTTTATGGAATGCCATATTCATTTATAACATCCGATAAATTACAATAACAGATATTTTAATTTAGAAGTTATAATTCTTTTACCAGTGTAATTAAGATAAGATTAAATGGGATGCCTTGATTCACGTTTCGTTAATGGGTGATTATATATCAAATTACAGATTATGTTCGATACGGATGCAATATTTAAATTAAGCTAATGAAAACAATGAAATAAAAAAAACAAAAGTTCACACCAGTTTTTTATATATATCGTATTCAATATAAAATTTATGATATGGTTTATTTTGTGCGATCTCTCTTTTAAGATCCCAAACGGTGAGAATTACTGATTCTGGCCTAGTATTTAACTGTGGCGTTTCTTCGATTTAGTTGAATAAGCATTTTCATCGTAACCTCATTCGATTTTTAATGCTCGCTGAGAAGGGAACTCAGTTGAACTGTGGAAATAGAGAATCGATCGCAGCGCCTCTTCAATGGAAATGAGCAACTACTCATTTAGACTGTAGTGATGTGTCAGATTCGTTCATTTCGTGGACTCGGATCCGAGTCCAAAACGTAAATGGATTTATTGCCCATAATTACTCTAATAATAACGTCTTTATTACTGAACTTATATTTTCATATTATATGACTTGTTTTTTAATATATTTATGAATCATAATTAATAACATTATTTTTTAAAATTATTAAATAGATAATTAATCATATTGATAATAATTTTAATTACTAATTATAATTTTTAATTAACATTTCTGATAAATATTTAAAATTCAGTTAGTGAATTTAATGAAACTTTGCGAGAATCTTCAGTATTTTGAGACGCTTTTGATTTCTGTTATCTGGTTAGGACTTCCCATGAATGTCATTTAATTTATTGAACACAATATATTTACGGAGGCGTTCAGTAATGAATTTTCAGCTGAGATTTCTTTTTAATGAAATTTCGAGGTCTCAATCCTGATGGGCTCCGTACAGTAAAAGAATCTGTTAATCATCATCAAGGAATATCAAACAACTCTGCAATTATCAAAATTCCTCTGCTATTAAAATCTGTTATTAACTATATAGACAAAGTTAATTTCTCAGTAAATTCATGCCAGTTGAATCAATTGCTTTTAAATTTTAAGCAAATTATAAACGTAATTTAAATATGCCATACCGAGCATATGTTTACGTGGGTCGGGAGAATACCGTGCCCGAAAGAAAGCGGGGCCTGGAACAAAGTTGATTTGCGGGGCCTTGAAACTAATTTCGTAAAACAAAATAATTGATTGCATATTTGCTATTTATTACACCGCACAAATTGGCATATTGAGGACTTAAGGAATACGTGAAAATGATAAATAATAAAATTATGAGATTTATGAACAATTTTGAAAGTGATTAAAAAGTAAATTTATAAAAATAATTCAAATTAAAAATAAAAATTATTATTTTGAATCATGAGAAAGATTTTTCTGCAGACACGACGGTCATTGATAAGGTGAATGATTCATCGCATTTTCGTGTGCATATAAATTAAGCAAATATTCATTACTGTAGACAATTTAAAGATAGTTATGAACCTGTTTATTTCAAAGTTCTCTAAAGTGTTCTTACACTACGCCAAAAAAAAAAAAACTGAGATGTTTTTTTCAGACCCTTGATCTGTGACTTTGCTAACTGAAAATAGAAATGACACATTTTGTCATCATTTATTACCAACTTCCGTAGAAACTGATATCCAATCAGTATAACCGCATACCGCTAGAAACATTGCGGTGATATTCGATTCCTAACTATCTTCTGTTATTTGGGTAACGGTAGTGTGGGAGCTCTAAACTAGCTTTAATTTCACGATTAGAGTTTTGGTCAGCAAATCTATGAAACATAATATTAATTGTAATTTTGTAGCAGCTTGACGATTCCCAAGTTATAAAAAAGATTGCATTCTTAACACACTCTGTGACTTTGCTGAAGCTACTTCACTCTTACGAGATTCTTGGCAATAAGAGTTTAAAAAAAACTACTTTTATTTTAAAATGCTACCAAATGATTCCTCACTTTGCGCCACCTTATTTGATTATTATCTTTAACTTTCATAGTTATTTCCAATCTCATCGCCATCATCTTTGTTTCCATCGGTTTCTTTTCTTAGGCGCGAAAAAGTAATTTTAAGACTTCGAAACATCCAAATCCCAATTCGACACGTACATTTCTTCCTTTTTTCAATTCCGTTGGTTGCATCCTTCAAATTTTGGTACGTGCAAACATTTTGTTAAATCTTTCTTACATTGAATTCAGTTTCTTGATCTGTCATTACGATCGAGATGAAGCCGCGCTTTTTTAGTTTTTTTAGATAACACTGAAACGCAGTGAAAGCGTTATGATATTTTAAAAGGGATTCGTATATCTTACTATACCCTGATGAGCATCATCTATACGCGCTTTTACCGAAAATATTACATTCTTGGCACTGACATAGATTATATGCTCAAATATCCTAGATTGCAGCATTATTGGGTGCATTCAATGCGTTTATGTTTATATTATTATTTTTCCCCTTTTCTTTTATACTTGTATTTTCTCCCCATAGAACTCTTGGAATTTTCATTCAATGGATTTTTTTCCTTGCTGTTTTAGGTTTTGTTGATTATGTATGTTTATTTTGATTATGTAGCCATTTTGATTTACAGTAGTGTATAGAGAAACAAACGCCGATTCAATTCCTCAGAGAAAGGCGGGTCAAAATTGTCAAAATACTTGTTATCTCTTGGACGTTTGACATACTGTTGCATATGGCTACAGCGATTTTGATGAAATTCGGTAGATATGTTTTTCAGTAGCCGATTAAAAATCCTCTGTGAGTAAATGAAAGCTAACGCAATCCCTGAGGGTAGAGTGGGGTAAAGTCGTTAAAATACATCAAAAAAATGCGCAGATTGACGTGAAAATTGATACGACTGGGGAGATTGCGGACACAGGTATATATGTTTCTACTGCTGACTAAAAGTACTGTTGGAGTAAATAAACTAACGCACTTTTATTAAAACTCATGCGTACTAACATTAAACGTTTGGCCTGCAAGTTACTGCTTTAGAAGTGAGAATACTAGCTTTTCCATTTGTGGCATAGTGAGGGATGGCTGGCGACAATGGATGTCCCGGACGCTATTCAAAGGAGGATATTTTTGTGGTATGCTAGCTGATCTCCACCACAGCATTTTGCGCACCAACCGTCATTCGTGCATTTCACCGTACAATTAAGTGTGTTCCGTGGTTGATGAGAGGTAATATTGGTCATTTGGGCTGCAGCCCCGGTCAATCTTGACAGATATATTTGAGATAGCTGCGTTCAAATGAAGAGAATTTCAGTGAATATTTAAAATGTGTGACTATTAAAAAAAAATCTGCCAGAAATGAATGTGGGATACTCCGCAGGTAACACTCTTCAAGAAATTTAGGAATGGCAAAGGCTCACAAGAGTGTTAGCTCGTTGTCTGGAATGGCATCTGTATTGTCCTACAAAGCTGCAGCGTTTGAAATGCTGGATGTCACGTTGAAAACATCAGACGTAGCGATACGAGAATGGGAGGTTAACATGTTGTTGGCTTGGTGACTTTCGACGAACACTTGAGATTATTCCGCAAGGGAAATATGAAGTATGAGGCCGCAGGCCCGTATTGCTAAAAATCATAGTTTATGCCGTTATTCTGGGTAATCAAAATGGATGTATATAGCGATGCATATCATAGAAAGGGGTTGTGGAAACTCAGTAAGAGTTGAATACCGAAATGTTTCCAAATTCTGAGAAGCACTCAGTGGCAGCCTTCGTCTATTAGGGTTGCAGCAACTTTTTAAATTTATTTTTTAAAAGCTTGTATTTTGGCTATTATTCTTATTTGTTTACTTTCCCACTCATAGAGTCTGATAATCAATAAAAAAATAGACAAAAAAGGAATGAAAAAGTTAAAAGAAGTCGTAAATGAATCAACAAGTAAGAGGACATACATACCTCTGCGCATGAAAAAATTCGCCCTTTGCGTACAGTTGAAAGTTGAATCGGGAGAAAAGAGGAATTGTCTTAAATCTTCAAAACCGAAATGAGTTTCAAAATTTATTCTTGTTTGTCGGGGTTAAAAAAATAAATGACTTTTGATCTTAGAGTTAAAACAGAATCATGTCTTAAAAAAATAATTAGAAAAATTGTATTTACATCTATGTTTATTCTCACAGTTTATGAACAAGGAAATACATTTATCTCCATATCCGACATTGATTGTTTTCGTTTATACTCTTTCAGATATCTCAAGACAATGTATCTCCCCCCTCACTGCAGTCTCTGTCAGATCGATTTGTGCGGTATTCGTGTTGCATATACTTGATGTGACTCGCCGTGAGATGTGACTAAAAAAGTGCTTGAAAGAAGTGCTTTTGATGAGCTTGTTGACTTCTGTGATGATGACGTGGGAAGACTTCCTCTCTTCCAGAGCAACTGAAATCTCCATATTCAAGCACATGTAAAACCTTCTGGCAAACATTCAAGGTTTCTTTATCAAACTTATGGTTCTCAAAACCAGCTGCCCGAAAATTCCTTGAAATGGCTTACAAGTGATATGCTCTTGAATGTCTAATACTGAACGCTGACGGTCTGATAAATCCACGCAAAACGGCAGAGAGAAGTTACTCAGCAATAGAATGCTGTATACGCCCACTCTGACTGGCCAGCCAGCCTTCAAAAAGCAAGTCAAAGTTGTGGATCCTTGTGAAGGACTATTTCTTAAATAAGATATGGCTTGAAGGTGAACAGCTCAAGACTTCATATATCTCAAAACGGACGAAAGATTAGTTTATGACTCTACGTTGATTTAACTGACCACTATTATAGTAATTTTAAGCGTGAGTATCCCATTTTGGAGTTCTCTGCTCAGAACCATTTCCGTTCACAACAGAACCTGATGAAGTTTTATTTTGATTGGTTGTTTCATTCGTCGAAAGAGAATATATCAGCATAGAGGAGCTGCCTCATTTTTCTAGAGATGATGCTCGACTGGTACATGAATTTTCTTTGAATTTGCTGGTAATGTCGCCTGTTTCGAGTATCTCAAGAACTCTCGTAGTATCGAGTACAGTTATGTAAACATTATTAAGAAAATTTTTTCATCAAAAGAAGAGGACCGTAAACAACCATGCTTTATTTTCCACTTTTTGCTATTAAACTCGGAAGAAAAAAGCAGAGCTGTTTCAGGAGTATGGAGTGAGATGCTGCCACAGTTTCTTCAATCGCCTCTGTCACTGACGTTCGTGGAGAACCCTGGAAGATTATGGAATTTAATGCCGGATATGCAGAAATTTGTGATGTTTCGAGAAATATTTTACATTCTTTTCAATGAAAATATCTTGCTACATTCCTTAGTACATGGAGAGACTGCAGCATATTGAATCTTGATTGTTTTCAAATAATTCCTGGAATGTACAACCTTGACCACCTCGCCAAACTTTTGTTTCCCTTTGGGGAAATTAGTTCGATGACTCAAACCATTTTTTTTTGACTTTGTATATTCCTAAAACATTGAGAATTGGAAGGGACAGGAATTTGGTACAAACTCGTAAACCTCAGGTCTAAAAAAAAGGCAAGGCGAACTGTTCCAGATTTTCCTCTCAAACGGAGAAGCGTTTTAGAACCGTTCGAAAGAGAAAACATGAAGGAATCGTTGAGGCCTGTTGTTAAACACTGATAAAAGCTCAAAATTTTGAGGAACTCGACAGACTGAAGTGTATTTCTTTATTGAAAACAATCAGTGCGTGGCCTGAAATTATAAGAAAGGAAATGGTGAAAGCAAGAAATATAATTCTTATCTCGAGAGAAAAAGAAACGAGACGCAATAATATCTGCTACCCTACCCATGAAAAGTTTTTGAATTACATAAAAAATGTCTTGTTTTCATCGAATAGCGATTGGTAAATCATATTGTAAAGCTTCAAAAAAATCTCTTAATAAATTACTTTCATGTCCTCAATGAGCTTATGTGAATTTGATAATTTGAATACACGAATTTTAAATGCATGATAATAGTTTATTTTTTTTAGTAATTTTTGACATCGTATATGAAATGTAATTTTATCTCTACATACGAAGTGTGGACAGTTTTCTGTTTTGTTTTATATAGGCATTGTAAAACTTCCAATTATACCATCTGACCGACTTCAGTGAAGATAATCAATGTTTAAAGCAGAGTTTTGAAATGTTAAGGCTTTGGAAATATTAAATCTGGTATTCATATTGCCGTAGCTCTCGTTGTTTCTTAAAATAAGAGCCTTTCTGGAAAAGCTACGTACTATTCGTGATCGCTCTTTTGTCTATCAAAGTTTATTTTGGTGGTTAAATTTGAACCAAATTGATTTAGCTAGTTGGTAATCGTTTCATTTGGATTCTTAGCCATTTGTAAAGAGGCTACTTTTAGCCGTTTTAAATAAAAATGAAATTGGAGAGAATTAAAAAACCAGAATACTAAAGAAAGAACTGATTCTAACTTTCCGATTCATACATTATTCAAAACAGATTTGGCAATTGCTAAAATTGGGAGGTTACTGGAAATCGGTCTGTGAATCCCAAATAAACAAAACAGCAACTCGTTCATACAAAGAGAAAGTATTAAAAATCGTCAAAAAAAATTCGAACCGAGATTTTGATGAATCTCTACGTTCAAAACTCCTTATCCGAAAAGCAGAATTCAGCAATTTCTTCTCTCTGCAGGCACGAATACTAAAAAAACTGTTTGATCTACACTTTTGCAGGTCCGATTTATGAATTTTGTGGTAATAGGAGAAACCGAGAGTCAGGTACTGCAGAAGCGCCAAGAGATGTTTTCATGCCTATGCACCTCTAATCAAGCTGATACTGATGTGATTCTTTCATCTGAAACCCCTGCGCTCTGAGCACGTGCCAGGCAGCCGATTTCTCCGGAGATAGGGAGAAGTGAAATATTGAGGGGGTGAAATTTACATTTTACTTTCATAACATTCCATAGCCCAGAAGGGTCAATTCAGCCCAATGGTTGTATAGTCCAAGACAACTCAAGAATGTTATACAGTGGAAGCTATGGATGGTATTCTTCCGCCAAATCTTAAAATTATTCTAATGGGCCCTAAAAGTAATTGACATATTTCAACAGAATTTTGCTTTAAATAACAAAAAAACCGATATTCTCTTAACAAAAAATCTATTTTCAAAATGTGTGTTATTTAATTTCTAAAATGTTTTTTTCTCGCCTTTTGTCGAAATGACGAGGACCAAGATGCTTTTTTCTTGTCTCTCGGATCTCACATTTGGCAAATAATCCCTCTTGTTGGCAGTATGTAAATACAGCATATTATTTTGCATTTTATATGTTTATATCTAATCTGTTTAGCTATAAAAAACTAAATGTTAGACTCGATTTAATGGATTCATTTGTGCCTAAAGTTTATCCAAAAAAATATTTGCATACAAATGAAAAATATTATAATATGCTAAGAAAAATATTTGAAATAGAATATGAAGCTGGCTATGCTGTATAATATAAAACATTCAATGTAAGCCTTTAACTTCTCAAACCTGCATTAGAAGAGTGGGAAAAAAGTTCTACTGAATATATAATTTAAAAAATTTGAGTTGTAATTCGACTATTATTCGAGCATTATTCATTGTAACTAATAAATTTAGAACAGCTATCATGCAAAATAGTGTGACATAATGTAATTGGTTTTCCGGATTGACAAAAAACAACAGAAGTTTTCTGAAATTATGCAAGAAAATTAGCAACGAAGAACATCAAGAACGAAGATGGGATGGTTACTCCCTGTACCACTCTCAAATCAAATACTCACTCTTTTTTGTGTTTAATCCTGACTTAATAATTGAGATGAGGCAGCGGCGGCCTGAAGTGGTAAGGTCAGCTGGCTTTAGGGCCTGGAAGGCTCCAGGCTCGAGAAACCGATTCCTACGTCGGCCTGCTGCACGGTAAATCTATGTAGAAGCCAAACTCGTCTCGCTGGTGTGGTGCGAAGGTTTGAATTTGGGATGCTTAGCCAGAGTGCAACGTTCATCTGCCGAGGTTATGTACGAGGTCCTCAAAAAATAGCCTCGAATGCTGCTTCAAAACGAGTCGTTAATATAACTAGAATGCTAAATAATTGATTCATCTATTTCAGTGTCTATACGAAAACAGCTACAGATGAATAGAAAAAATATAGAAACCAAACACGCACTGAATAAGTGTGTTTTGACGTGGAAATATGCTTCAATTTTATGACTTTTAAGAGCATAATTTGGGTTCAGGGAGAGTTGACGATGCTTTGATAAACCACATAACGTATTTTTAGATTTCAAGCTTGGGTGCTACCAGATTTCTCAATCAATGAAACAATATTTGGATCCTTGTTTGAAATAGCATCGCGTTCCTAACTTGTCACAGAATAGAAGACTGAACTGATTTCTTCTTCTAAAAATTCAGCGGCTTAAAATAATATTTGAAATAAAGGCTAAACTATCCAATTTTATTAGATTGCACTCATGACCATCAGAAAGCAAATTATCTGTTATTTTAAGATATTTATGTAGTTGACCTGAAAAAGATGTGTTAGTACAAGAACGATTTATTTGCTTGAAACGGTAAAAAAAAGATCAGTCAAAGGAAAGGAAAGGTTTATCAGTCAAAAGTGAAAGTTCATCAATGAGGACTATATTTGGGGAACTGTAGACAGAGGTATGTTCTAGGGATTACCATCACTCGCGATATCACAGCTTCACGTAGACAGTCTCGGATCTTCAAAATGTCTGGATTATCGCAAGTGAATGCAAGCGAAGAAAATTGTTTGTATATGAGAGACGCTTTATCACAAAACTAACGTCATTCGCTCAATGGATCATTATTTACATCCAACGTTAATGAAGTGGACCTGCAACAGTTCAAACGAGAATTAAGTTCTGGCAGTTTTTTATTGGTTGTTTCATTCATATATATTTGAATTCACTATTAACAGAAAATTGTATATTCTTTGCATTCTATGTAGTTTTTCACTCACCAAACTCACGTGTAGGTATTCGAAGGTGTTCTGCAGGTAGCTTTAGACCTTTTAATGCTATATCACATTCCTGGATCGTCTGGACTATTAACTCAAACAAATTATGGTGATAACTGATATGGATCACCCTATGAGGGTTTCTGAAGGTTTCAAACGAGGGACTATCTTGCAAGAATGCATAACTACTCATATACTCTGAGAAGCTTAATTTGAATTTTATTCTTAGAGAATCTAAAACCTTCTTTGTTATTCGTCACATATTATTTGTTGGACTATGAAAATATAATAATATCCCGTGTTCTGTAAGTGTTGGAAAGCCTTTCATACATCTTGCTCAAAACAACTGTCGAAAACGACGCGAATGACTACGCTCAAAGTTAAATGTGACATCGCTATTCAAGTATCAAATTTTCTGTAGCCAATTTTGGTCAACAATATATTTTACATGGAAAAGAAATCATAAATCAATTAGTCAAAAAGTAAACATTCATTTGAATTTTATTACTTTTAGTTATTTTGGTTTCATTCCTTAAGTAATTATAATGCAGAGCGGCAGAATGTTAAAATTCTATTATAGATAGTCCTATCCAAATCCCATTAATGTCTTTAAAATTTTTTTTTGAATAGTATCGTGCATCGGGGTTATTATATTTTCTTGTCCTAGCAGAAATAATTGAAAGCTAGTTGTAAAAGTCCCTGAATTAATAAAGTAAAAGAACTTGTGAGAAAAAATGCAATTTTATTTTATTTGAAGATCACTATTTCATCTGTCAAAGAATATTCCAAATTCATTATTTTCTATCATATCTATAGTGACATTTTTCTTTCAGAAGAGATTTGAAATTTATCACGAATATGGGACACTTAGGAATTTTTATGTAATTGGAAGATCATTCATAATTGTCTAAACGTAGAGACTTAATCTGATTTTGCAAGACAAAATGAATTCATTTATTTATTTATAAAATTTAAAAAAAAAATGTCAAGTTTTCCATAATATTTATCTAATTACTACTGTATTCAAAATTGTGTGACTGTTCTGGAAAATAT
>BGPR01027271.1:0-20874 GCA_013235015.1 Araneus ventricosus
ATAGCTCTAGGTTCTAGGAAAGAGCTGCAAGCCAGTTTCATCGAACACTTCAATGTCGGGTAGGTATACAGAGACTGCAAGTCGTCATTTCAGAGTTCATTTCAGTGACATTCAACGCCCCATTTTGAAGTTGCTAAAGGGATATTTTGGTAATGACCTCGTAATTTTGAATCACGATCAGATGACGAGAAAGACACCTGAGTTGGCACCTCCCTCAGAAACGCCAAAGACAGGACTTTCGACCCATGTCAGATTTAACGTACAACAGGTGTATCTTCAGTGGAATGGGGTTTCGAACCTGGAGCCCTCCGAGTCCGGGACCTTACCTCCAAGACACCGACGCCGCAACATTTTTAAAAACACCTCGATTTCTTCTAACAGCTATTGTTCGCTTAAGGTATCCGAATGTGTTCAGAGATATTTTTTTGAAAAATAACTTATATATATTTTTTAATGTTATTTTTCAACTGCATATGTTTTAAAACTATGAAAATATTGTAAAATTAAGCTTTCAAAATAATATTTTTTTTAAGAAACTGAGAAATTTGAAGAAAATGACTAAAATATTTGCCTTACGCTAACCGCCATAGACAAAATCATATTCTAAATATACATAAATCCTTGTAGGAGTACACTTTTATTACATTTATTATATTTGGAAGAAATTATATTTTTAAATGGAATGTTGGTTTAATTTGATTTGGTTATGGGATTCCAGTCCATTTTGAAGATAGAGGAGGACTTTTTGTGACGGATCTTAATTTTGAACCGCGGTAAGATGACGAGAACGACACCTGAGATGTCACTCCCTCTCCAACCGATCGCACGGCAACAGGCCCTACGGCAGATTTAACGTCACCACGTGCAAATACAAGGCAGAACCATCCGGCAAAGAAGCTCGGGATGTTGTTCTTAGACCCTCCGGAGAGTGATAAAGTCTTCAGAGGTGACCGTAGCTAGCTATGTGTTTAGGATCGCTAACTTCTTAAAATAAGATTTGTTTCCGTTATCTAATTTTTGGACTGATCATTTTAGATCTTCTTTTACAATATTTAAATATACGGAAATGATTCATTATGTCAGCAATAAACACCAAATGAACTAGTCCAAATGCTGACATGCACCTCCACACAAGAACGTTCACACAGCAATGCTTCACTGATCTAAGATCTTGGAATTGAGCTCCCAATTGTTTTTTCTCCAAACCATTATACGTCTATCGCAACTAAAATTGTTAAATTTGCTCTAATCTGATAACAGGACATTATTTCGAAAAGATAAGGCTTGTTTATCATTGATTTCAAGAAGAAAAGTCTTTACTTTCTGTTCGCAAAAACATTTAATTTTGTCTAAACGTCCATGCACACCAGCTTATTTCAGCACTAGTCGTACAGTTTACGCTGAAATTGACGACACAGAATTTGCCATTAAATTCTGTAGAAATTTTTACATGTCTCTACTGTGGATTCTTCGCAATTCAAATCAGAATAAATCTCTGATCACTTCGATTTAGAAGCCGGTCGACCACTTCTTGTATTGTTTCCGACTGGATTTTCCTTTTAATATTTTATCGCAGAGTAAACAGTCGAATAGCATAAATTTACTGATTTAGCAACTTTTTATGATGATAAATAGTCAGATTTTGAACATTATTCATTGTTGTCTTATGCTAAGAAGTCATTTTTGAAATCAGGACGATTTAGAATGAAAGGGACTAAAAGACTTGCAGCGTACAATTTATATAATAGATTATTTAGCAAATGCAAATATAGCATATAAGCAGCAGTATAACAGTTTCTCTGTCAGCAGCGAAAATTCTGTTACGAACGAAATCACCACAACAGGCGTTCTTATTCAACATGGCGACCTCTACGAAAGAGTAAGCTTGTTGTGTAATGGAATACGCTAAAACTTCATCGCTTATCGTTGTTATGAGACATTTTTTGACAAATTTTGGTGAACAACCACCTCATAGTCATAACATCATAATGCGGGTGAAATAATTTGAGAAGGCAGGCTGTTTATGCAAGGAAAAAAGCACGGGAATAACATAGGTCGAAAACGAAATTGTATAAAATATTCGAACCACTGCGCGTCGTGCCAGTGCTCAACTGAAGGTGTCTCAAACGACAATGTGGCGAGTGTTACGCAAGCTTTTAAAATCCAAACAATTCACATTTCAGATGCCACACTCTTTAAAAGGTACCGACAAACCGTTGTGTAGCTATATTCGAAGGTACCTGGGTTAGAATTGGTGACCGCATGGATTTCAGGCATGTACACAAAGACAGGTTACTTCAGAAAATAAAGCATATGCATTTCAGAAAAAAGTTGTTAATTGATTGTGAATTCTTTGTTTCTAAACGTAAGTTTTGAAAATACATTTAGTTTGTTTATTAATCTTGAGAATTCTCGGATATTCCATTTCGTTCGTCCAGATCTTTTAATCAGTCTAAATGTCCTCAAACCATAAATTATTTTTTCGGAAGATAAATGAAATTTATATCTGGCACTTAAAGGTCTATGCTCTCCGTCCGGGTACACTGCGATTATTTGTGAAACTATGAAGTGAATTCTCAGAATGCCTTTGTCTACGTAAAGAAATAATCCCACCACAATTTTTCACATGCATAAGATCAAATCGATTAGTATAGAGCTTTACACATGATATTTAACTAGGACGTCAATGCATGGACTCTAAAATGAAGGGCATATTCTGAATTAAAATGAATTTAACTTCTCTAATGGTAAATTTGTTAGATTTTGGTATTAAACTATTAGGATAATTAATTACATTGACGAGAACTGGCGTAATGGGCATGGACGTGATTTCTGCCGATTCGGTTTAAACAAGTTGGTTCAACGTATAGATAAATGCCTTAATAGATTTGGTGATTATGTGGAAATGTGATCGGCAAGTACGCCTCTTAATTCCCTTTTTTATTTTCTGTCCAATGTTAATAAATATTTTTTTTATTTACCTTTAAACCTTCTACTGGGATCCAACCTCGTATAACTAAACTGAACTAAACAAAATCACTTATTTATGTGTTAATTTAATTTAATACTCTGTAGTCACCACACAGCTCCAGACCTTAATGAAGTAAGTGGACACCATAATCTTCTTGAAATCCAAAAATAGAAAAGAGAATTTTTTTAATTACTATCTTGAGTTTCTTACGGTATTAAAAGTGCTGGTTGTATGGTTAACAAATTCATTTTTATTGTTTCTGCAAGTGAGTGTGACTGATCTCTCTCAGTTTGCTATATGTACAGTAAAAGAGTCTCAGATACTTTTAAATTAGGCTGCATACAAGCTGCTACTCTCACAAAAAATTCAGTCATTTAGTGCGCTTGCATATGTGTGTTTTCACATGCCCACAATATCAACAGGTATGAATAAGTTTTCATTTACGGCAAACCCTTCTTTTGGTATGCTTCCTTTTTTCTTTCCATTGCTTTAAAACCACTCAAAACATTTGGAGTTGATACTGTGTCAAAGACTTCATCTGTATCTTAGCCAGTCATCCTTTTTGGTATTTCCCTGTCGGGTTACCAATATGCAAGAGTTCTAACTCAATCGTTCTTTATACTTATAGGCAGAAAATTCTAATTTATCTTATATGCAAGCAATACGCGAAGAGCAAGCTAAATTTTGATATACGTAGATACTGATTATATTATTTAATACGATCAGGTGAAAAGAGAATTTCATGCCCCTGAAGAATTCACAACATGGGACTCTCTGGTGGAATTTTGTGAATGAAACGTTTCACAAAACTTTCAGAAAAAATATCTCAGGTCATCTACTCATTTGTTTTCTCGAACACTGCATTGAGTTTTACGTCGGATGCATAAATATTCAGTTCTCCTATCTCCTACACCCTGTTGTCCCTTATCAGTTTTGGAGACGAGGCAGCAGGGCATCCCCTATACTATACTAAAGAAAAAAAATTAAATTTTGTAAAAATTAACTATTAATGTAATTTTCAAAATAATCCAGTTATTTTTATCATATTTATAAAATCGGACTAATAAGAACAGTTTTCTTCGGTATGTGTTTGCTGTTGCAGTATGTGCAGATAAGACCAGCGGCAGCTTGTCAGCTCAGAAACAAGCAGTGCTGCAGAAGGTTTCGCTGGTAATGGGTCTTTAAATAATTCTCAAATCCAGGCTAATGCGACCTGCATTTCTTATATTCAATTTTTCGCTGATCGAATTTGAGAAAATATGATTTTTGTGAAGGCCTACAATGTTCAGCTTCTCTTAGATACTTCTAATTATAATGATTGATCCAATCTTATAAAAAATTTTAACTGAATTATATTTAGAAAATTATCATCAAACATGTTATCGTAGAGTGCTTTCTAACAATGCAAACGAATATTCAATAAACCAGAGACGTTTCAGTCACAGCAACATGAAGCGAAACAGAAACTCATTAAATTGCCCTGACTAAAAGTCACTATCACTTAATTGCTCATGCAAATTTCACTTTTCGGGCTGTAAGACCCTTTAACTCATTGAACCACCTGCATCAACGATGGAAAAATTAAATTTGTAGCAGGAATTCAAAATTGTGTAATTCTTTCAGTAAATTCATATGGTCAACTGCGTGTACAGCATTATATTACAGTGGTTGGCAAAATTTTCTGTTGTTTTTCCACCAAGTTTAATTTTTGTGGTCAGAATTGTATGGAAACATTATTGGAGGAGATTTTTTTTACAATCTCTCTTTAAACATCTCACGTTAATTTATGACGTACCTCTGTACACAATAGATACCCCTCAGAATAAGTAATTATATATCTAATCTCCATATACCATTGTAACTGTTTTAAATCTTTTATTAGTTCATTGTTGAAATTTTGAGATAGCAATAGTATTAATTTTGAAAACCGTCAGTTTTATCGGGAAATGATTATAATCACACTTTCAAGCTACTGATTTTCTTATTATTTAATAAGAAAAATAATATATATTCTTATATACTCAAGTAATATTTAAGAAGCTAATGTGTCACTAGATGGCGCAGCTTCTTCATCAGTGGAACTTTTCTGATTGCAATGCAATGTTAATAGTAGAACATATGAAGTTTCGTTATGCATGACGATATATTATACTTTTACCAATTTTTAAAATGAAATATTTTAGTTATAGACATTCGATTTGATAGAAACTTTGACATCTTTATCTCACGGAAGGAGTTTTATGTATAGCTTGAATTTTTATATTTGGGCTGGTAAATATAAATGAAATATGAAACTTATGAACAATGTGGAATTTTTTTGTCCCTGATGAAAGAAGAGTTTTGTATTATTTCGCGTCTTGCGTTTGCAAAGATTGCATTAAGCCAAATAATTTCCAACAAATATTTTTAAATTCAATTAGTGTTCAATTAAGGATTATCCAAATTTAGATTTCTTAAGTCCTCAAATAACTGTCGTTAAGTATTATTTAACCTCTCTGTAATTATTAAGTTTTTTGTTAATTAACAGACGGCAGCGAGATCCTGTTTCAACTTGTCCAATCAGCATTTTGTTTCTTTGTGAATTTGTTTGCTAAATAATTACGACCAAACGCGTTAATTGATTTTCTTCGAATTTGGCATAAATGTTCCCAGAAGTCATTAAAAACGACGTATATACAAGGAGTTTTATTTTTTTGTTTCCGTTATAAGTCGGTGGAGAATTTTAATGGTTTCAATGTTTGTCACCGTTAAAAAATTTGAGTCATTTTGGTACTGGCGACACACTTAATTATAATTTTATGAATAATGATAAAAGCACAGACATATGCAAAACATTCGCATTTGAAAAAGAAATGGCTGAGCCTTTGAAGACTCCGATGAAAATTTAATTTATTTTTGATTTAGGACACCGTGTCTACTGTTCACAGGATATGTTTTTATGTAAAGATATTTTTTATGTTAGTTCATTGTGAAATTTTTAAATCAGAGGAGATTCGTTTTCTAATGAATGCATAAAGCGGCATTTGTATTGCTTTTTCCATAGAGGATTTGCTTCAATTTTCTTACACCCAGCTTTTATTCGAACGGTGTAAAACTTTTTCAAAAACATCTTTATATACATGATTCTTACTAGACAAGTCCTATTGACTTTCTCTGTTAGCTATCTGCAAAACTAAAGCGGAGTTACATCTGTAATATTGGTGTTCATTTTTAAACTTTTATTCCTTTTTCTTGGAGGAAAATAAGTTTCAAAATTTTTGTAAATGACTATTATATTATATTATTACTGGCATCTAAATTATTATGCAATATAATGATTATCTATATAAACACATTTTGTTCGTGAAGTATGATTACAAATACAAAGAATTCTATACTATTGTTACAAAACTCGTTCTGTGTGCGAAAGGTAAAAACAGTCCAAGAAGCAGAATAATTGAGAACGACGCTTTATTCACGTATACTCCGGAAAACTAGAAGCACTGCTAAATGGAAAAACAGCGCTTGTACAAAGCCGCAACACAAACAAACAGCAAATCACTAATTAATGACAGTAACAGCACGTTCAGCACAGCATTGCGCCTATCAGCTTATTAGCTCGCACTGTGGATACAACTCCAAAAACGATCCCAGTCGATCAACACATTCAAAGACGATTAAACACATTCGTGATCCGAGCACGGCACTATTTATACTCTTCCTAATGGGCCGTGACGTCACATGGAATCATCCAAAGAAATCCGAGTCTCGGCTTCTAATAGAGATATCAAGAAAATTCTAGTATTTTTCATATCCTACATATTGTCGCCAAAGTCGTCAAATATGACTCCGAGTTGCCAAGGTGGAGAGTCAATGGCTCCATTCCCTAGGCAATTCCATACATACTCCTGTAGAACTCTTTTTCCAAACATAAGACTAACATTGTTGTGAAGCGACTTTCCATGCTCGTAACACTGTTAAGGATTTGGAAAGAAAATCTTACATGATGACGGTAATATATCCCCTTTTTCGAAGTTTCACATTATACAGCGTAACTTCTTAAAATTCAGTCAAAAAATTTGCTATTAATTTTAAGTAATTTCGTTTTAACTTTCTGCTTATTTTAAACTTTATTTTTGACCTTTGACATCAAATTACTATTCTAATTAAAAGGATTTATCTTAATCAAATGTGGAGATACATCGATGTAACGCGGTACATTACAATGAAAAAAAGAGAATATTCAGATTTGTAGGAGCACCCCAAGTATATACTTTTTCTATTTACAATATAATTAAAAATATAATAAGAATTATTATTTTTATTACGTTTCAAGATGCTGACTTTTGAATGTTTTCAGTACTTTGGCGAGTCAATGGACAACAGCATCAAAGCTTCACTTTCAACCTCTTGCGTCTTCTGCAGCTGCGGTCTTTCATCTCCCGCCAAATTATCGCGAAACTTGATATGTTTTGTTCTATATGTATTGAATAAACTAGTATATCCGAGTTGGACTACACTTTAAATGAAAATTAATCTAATTTTCTTATTTATTTTTTATAGCATGCTTTCCTCTGTTAGGATAATTTAGATGTTTAGATTAACAAGGGGTAAGTCTATTAGAAATCTTTGCACTTTTAGAATGATTTAAAGATTTGATGATTATGAATTTCTGCAGACAGTAAATCATTTTAGAACTGATAAACACAACGTTAGGATTGCTGACTTCGCAAAAGAATTTATTTCCTGAAAATAAATTTTCAAAACAACAAATAAATGTCCATATATTGATCTGAAAAATGTTAATATCGTTCAGAAGTAAAACTACTTTAGTGAAAATGACCAATTGTTTTTAATTATGTTCATTGCAAAATGCGTTTCCAGCAGTAAACAGGAAAAAGGGAATACTAACCATAAATTTTAAAAAGAACATCGATGGTGAATTTCAAAAAAATTAAATATCCAGTGTACTCTGAACTTATAAACTGAATGCATAATTAAAATTACAATTTTACAATTAATGCTCGAAGATTCAATTAAAAAAATCTGGTTATGTCGAAAACCCCTCATCATTTTGGTTCACTTAGATAACAACGGAAAATCTGTTCGTTGCAGTGCCTACAATTTCTTAAATCTTAATGGTATTCAACTGGAAACTTTATTTAAACTGCCTTTGAAATCTGACTTCGACGTTAGAAAGAAAATTTAGGCTCTGTTTCACGCATGCGCAGTTCAAAATTATTTACTTAAAATACTGATATTTCTCAAATATTTAAAGTATTTATTTCAACTTTTAATACAATGTTTCGCCAATATATAATCGAATATACAAAAGTTTTCGCGAAACTCTGTATGTTACATAAAAAAACATGCGAAAAATGTGTGATGTTTTAACCCTTTGACTCCTGACTGCCTCAAAATCTTTCTAACCTGGTATGCAGGGGCTTTGTTCACACATGGTTTAGTGAAATGGACTCGTCCGCCATCTCCCCTTTTCTCCTCACTACGGTTGGTCGAAAACCCACTGGGGTCGCTAATTGACTCAGACAGTTCTGGATGGAGAAAATAATTGGATTTTTTCAATTGTTGCTGTCAACCTTTTCTTAATATTTTCCTTTTAATGTAATTTTGCTCAATATATATTTAAGCAATTTATTTAATTATAAAGTAATATGGAGCACCGCAGTCAGGAAACGAAATTTGCCGTGGATTTTCATATTCCTCTTACAAGCGACTTGCTAAACTTTATGGATTGTAATTCCTCACAATTCTGTTCTACGTAAGAGGTCTCCCTTTCAAGAGTGATAAATTAACCTGTTACATCCTTAACTGGTAACCTTCAGAAATGATTGAGAATTAAGGGAGTATTTAGAACATCCCCTTCGGAATTCAGTTGTGTTCTGTTGAATCCACACTCAACAGAGGAAAATAGGCTACTTTTCAATGCAAGGCTCCTATTTCTATTGCAAAATCTGTCTGCCGCATGTTGCATGAAATCTTACAACTCCTTACGACACGAATGATTCTGAAATAGACTGTAAAGGCCAGACGTAGCGTTTTCTCTTCTTGGGCATTTTAATACTAAACGTCGTTACAATTCAGTAATTCATATGACGGTACATTTTCTAATGACAATGCAACAGGTTAAAAGACTACTTTTCACATAGAGAGACGTAAGTTTCTGTATGAAAAACACATACTTCTTTCTTAGAGTACGGCCACACAAGCGGTTCTTCGCCGTTTCCTCGTGGTGGCCATTTTCTTCTGAGGCCGTATCCAAACCACGGCCGGCCACACGTGCTTTTTTTCTGACGCGGGCAGTCATTTGTTTCCGTTTTCTATTTTCACAGTGTGCCGAATACAAACAGTTGTTTGTGTAAAACTTTTGATTCATTAGAAGTGTATAAATAAAAGATTTATTCCATTTATCTCGTACCTGAAAACCAAACAAAAGTGCTTATAATTTTATTAGAGTTTTGTTTTTTTCTGACATTCTTCCTTTTCAACTAAAAAAATATCAAAGATAAAGTAATGGTTCTTAAATATTTCTTTAAAGTAAGAAGGTAATCGAAAGAATTCCTGCTTTAATTTGAACCATATTAATTCCTTTTACCACCAACGCAATTTTTTCCAATAAGACACAATTCGTAACAAATTTGCCGTTTAGCTGCAAAAGTGGTCATCTGCAAATAAGAAAAATTTTGAGAAAAGTGGATTTTCTGTCACATTTAGTAAAAATGAGATTTGAAAAATAAACTACATGCATTCGAAAATTATTTGAAAGAATTATATTTAAAAAGAAACAGAAAAATATAAACATTTAACAAAAAAGCAATGTAAAAAGACCAGAAGCAATACAAAGAATGATCTTAATGATGTGAAAATAAAATAAATGAAATTGCCAATATTTCATCTGAAATATTTACATCTGTGATATAAAACTGGAAAAAGAAATATGGATGTTCAAGAGTCATAAGCTCACTATTCTAATAGTATTCATCGATATATTTATTTTAAATATAAAAAAATATAGCACAGAACACAACAGGACAAGATAAAGTCCTGTATTTGCCTTTAGGGAAATCAATTTACGGGCCCGCCCGCCTCCATAACTACCAAAGTCATATTTTTTGTTGATAATAATTTAATATCTATATAAGCAACATACATGTAAAAAATATTTTTAAAAGATTTCTCATTGACTTTGACAATTTTTTTAAAAGTATCTACTAAATTTGAAACACCTGTGCAGTTTTTCGCAGAATGGAAATGGAATATGTATTTCAATTTTAAACATAACATAAGAAACTATAACAAACTAGCCAATTCAAATAATGAAGCATACAATTCCGTAGTATCAAGAAAAACATCCAAACTCTGCACCAACATTTCATTATAACCCTATTGACAAGGCGGCCGGCAACTACGCAGTAATTTTCAAGAAACTCTAGCTCAAACTATTAGATAAAAAGCATAAATCTTCAGAAATCTATAAACTGAATAAATCTAATGTTATAACTATTAAGAAAACAATTTCAGATTTAAACAAAGAAATTGGATGCCACAAAGTCAATATCAGCCTGTCATATATTGTTCTTTATCCTAAATTCCATAAACAGCCTATAAAATTTCAATACATAACTTGCGGTACAAATACCTATGCGAATAAACCCGGAAATATTTTCCCTAATTATCTCAGCATAATAGCCAAATGTATTGAAGACGAAAATTTCAGATGGATTATGAAAAACAATAATAAAGTTATCAAATTCAATAAAAATAATAAAATTGAAACAATAGAAACTTATGATTTAAAAGATCTCTTCACAAGCATCTCCCTTGATAAACTAAAAGAAGTGTTAATGAATTATTTCTACGACCTAAAAAAATTCCTTAACATACCAGTAAGATATTACAAATTACTGTATTTATAATTACTTTATTTTTCATGGGGAAAATATCCTCCATGAAATTAAAGGCTTTCCAGAAGGAAACAGTTTTCATGTGTACTGGCCAATTTATTTCTGAATTTTTATTTTATGAACGTAATATCGCTATTAATTTGAATTCAGCTCCTAGATTCATTAATGACCTTATTATATTCAACCATAAAGATTTCAATGCAACTTATAATAACCTGTATCCAAATGAACTTAAATTAATCCAAACCAATAACTTTCGAGATGCTGTTATTTTCCTGGATGTAATTATTGATTGCCAAAATACTTTAGAAATAGAAATTTAAGACAAAAGAAGCGAGTTTAAATTCAACATCACTAGGAGTACCGACCAGTTCTGGCCTGGAACTCCTCACCAACCCTCATCAATTCGAAGGAAACTCCGTTGGACTGACTCGAGGTCATGAGATCAAAGAGAAAGTTCGCATCCAGTGGACACTTGGGAATATCTACCTTCAAAATATATTTCAAGTTGAAACTTCGCAACGTTATTGCTAAAAGGTAATAAAAATACTTAATTTGAAAGATATTTACGTTTGTTCGTAAAGTAAGTTACAATTTTTGCTGGAAAACTCGGAGGCGAGCATACGAAAAAATATGGTCTTATGCGACCTCACTTCTTCTCTCCGCTAGGGAATGACACATTATTCGAGATAGTTTGTGAAACGCCGGGCAATCTATGCCAATAATTTAAATATAAATGCAGATGAATGATTTTCATTCACGTATTTGTATCGTCATGATGTGAAAATATGGGGGATAATGAATGTAAGTTAAGAAATAAATTGAATGTGTGTGTGCGACGATTGTGCTTGTTTAGATAATTATTTAAATTCTTCTAATGAATAACTATATATCCTAAAATTTTGGTCCTATGAACGATCCATCTTGCCTTTTCCATAGCGTTTTACTCACCTTTAATTCTATTTCGTATGAAGATTCTCTAAACATCTTAGTTTAGAAGATATTTTGCAAAACCCAGTAAAAATTCAAAATTTTCCCAACCTTTTGAAAAATTTCCGATTTTAGGAAAGCCTGTTTCTCATTTATTTTTCAAACTACAGAGGAAATTCTTACAAACTTGAGCTTATTTTAAACAACTTTATTGGAACTGTAGCAAATTTACTCTAGTTTTAATTTGTAACTCAAATTTATTCGAAACACCCGTCATTAAGGATTATATTGTCGAAAAACATTGAAAAAGTTCTTCTTTTCCTTTTCTTTGGCTCTCTTATTTTGAAGGAGAAAAGAGTATCTTATAACGAAACACCCTGATCAGAGATTCCTCCGGAGAAATGATAGAAGAGGTTGCTCCGCACTCCGACGAAATATGTCCAATCATGTCTTGAGCAGAATCTCCATACGCGTTGAGCATTCGAAAAATAGAATTCCAGCAAAGTACGGAGTTCCGAAAACACTCAGCTAAATTATGCCTATGTGTGAAGGTCCCTCGTCTCGCCACTGCTGCTGTTCAAGAAAAGATATGGAAGATCCGTGTTGTAAGATAAAATATTCTTCCTGTAGTGGATGGAGAAAAGGAGATAGTTATCTGCAGACAGACACAGATGCAGTGCGTAAGCAGCCTAATCTACGAAGTGGATAGAAGAAATTATCTTTTTGATTATTGCTCTATTGATAATTGTAATGATGGTAAAGTTACGTTAGATATTGCTAATCGTGAGTAAAGGTAATTTAATAGTGAATGAGACAAAAATTCGCAAGCAGACTCTGTAGATAATGAAGATAATTTCCAAAGGCCTATTAAATGGCACGTAGTCAGGAATTCATATAGCCTTAATAATGTCTTATAAAATCTATAAGAAATTAGGGTAAGCAATTTTGGGCGATATCGCAAACACCAGTTGTGGATAATAGCACTCCTCCTCGCGCGAAGGCCCCGCCTTTAATGTTAAAAATGGTTAAAGACTACAAAAACCTATTTGATAAAATGAACATAGAATTTGGTGAAGTGAATGATGCACTTGCTCAAAAATTCTCAGCTAAAAGATTTCAGGAATAAAGCTCCATTACTGATGATTTTATAGAACTAAAGTGAAACTGTCATGAGGCAAAAATTATTGAGGTGAAAAAACTTGATGTATGTAAAAGTTCAATGTAGAACATTTTTAACCCTCTGAGCGCCGCAAACGGTTTTTTACGTAAACGAAATCTACTCTGACTTCCGCAGAACCGTGTTTTTTCTTCTCTTTCGGTCGTCTTGAAGATGGGAACAACCGGCTCTTTCCTGGTTTGAATTTTGCAGTCGTAAGCAGCAAATACGTGTTTTCTCGCCTCTGCTTTCCCCTCCATTGATGACTTTGTTGACAGTGACAGATTCGTGGTGATAAGCTTTACAATAGACGGGCTCACAGTTGGTAGGAAGGAACGTTGGTGGCAACAATTGAATTCCTTATCGTTAAAACGGATAGTAAGGTAGGGAAGTTTTCACGCAGCTTTTCGTAAACTTGTGGAAGAAAATATTTCTCAGATTCTTATTATGGCGTAGAAATGCTTGTAAGCTTTTCTATTCATAAACAAAAGAAATTACTTGTGAAGAGATACCCCTGAATAAACCTTTAAATTGATTATCTTAGCAATTTTAACAAACATTCCGGATAACACCTGGAAAAGGTGTTTATTCTTGAAATCGTATGAATAATTTGAAATAAGTAACAGATTTCTGTTATTTTTTTATTTTGCCAATTTTGCAAATAAAAGGCCATGTAGAAAAAATGTAATAAGTTTTGACTGATAGTATCTGTGTTTCTAGTCCTATTTTTTAGAAATAGGACTAGAAACACAGATATTATTTCTTACACAAAATAAATAATTTATTGCATTTTGTTATTTATTACATTGCACAAATTGGTATATTAAGGACTTAAGGAATACATTAAAATGATGCATAACTAAAATATTTTGAAAAGTTAACGTTTCAATCACATTTAGAACTGTTCACAATTCAAATAATAAAAATAATTGCTTCATGAACTCATAAAATACAATTTGGACTGCGTCTTGCTAGAATAAGGTAACAAATAATATGTTATTTTTGTTTCATTTTCTTACATTCATTATAGCAAATTCGTTGATAATATAATCACAATTTAATTTTATAGCTCATTCGGATTTGACAGATATCATGGCTAAGAAATTGAATCGATCTTAAGAAATTCTAGAACTCGAGTAATATTTTTATTATTTTCACTCATGAGAAAAATATTTCTGCAGAAACATTTGTAATTGGTAAGGTTAATGCATTTTTCGGAACAGTCACAAAATTTGGATACATTTTAAATAAATTATTTTTAAATAAATATTGTATTACTGAGTCCCTGAATGGTAAAACTCGATGACAAATTTAGATTTCATTCAATAAATCAATATCGTATTGCAAAGTTGCATTTAAGTCTTTGTAACATTTAAGAAGATCGTCTTCAGGCAGTTTGTGAATATTATCATAATTAGACAAAAATCCATATGACATTTTCGGTCATGATAAATTTCGATCTCTTCTGAAAAGAGAAAATGGCACTATTCATTATGACTAGAAAATTCATGATTGACAGGCGGAATAGACTGATCCGTTGCTTCAAAGAAAATTGCTTTTTCTCCATCCAATTCTTTAATTCTTAAATTGTGGTGTCGCATTCAACTAACTACTCAACTATTTTCTTTGCAGTCGTTAAAAGTAGATAGTATGAATTCCGATTCACGATATTTTTCAAAATGATATTTTACGATTTTTTTAGTCAACCACATTTTCCTGTCAAGTCTTTTGCCGTTTCAACTCAAATCGTTTTTGCAAACAGGCCCGGATTATCAAATAGGTAAAGTAGGTAACTGCCTAGGGACCTAATATCTTTGGAGGCTTCCAATGCCTTATGATATTTTTATGCATTATTTTGAAGGTAATTTCATTTAGTGTTTTCATTCAATTTGCAAGAGCCGTATACGGGAACTTATTTAAATTGAAATCAAGTATTGTTTAAATTTCAGAACATTATTCATAGGTTTTTTTTCTAATGTTTATAATTTAGCGAGAAGATCAATGTGATCCAGTTTGTTTTACCGTTCTTCTGGCTGCTAAATATGCCTAGAAATTTTATATTAGATTATTTAGACTTGTGTAAAAAAGTTTTGCAATTTTTTCACCACTCATTAAAAAAATTACTTTAAATTTTAGGTTTTTTTTATTTCTGTGATATTGAAACCACTTTCCTGAAGGTGATCGGCAAATTAAATATACTTCTTTCAATTTCAGTCAGTCTTAATATTTGCTTGTATGAAAAACAATGAAAAATATTTGGTTTTCAATCTGAGTAAGAAAGAAATTGGAACTTATATTGCCTATAGGCCCATTTAGGACTTAAACCGGCCCTGCGTGTATATGTGCTTTCAGAGTCATCTACATCTTAAACTAACAAACAATTGTACTTGATGGCTCAAGCCTGGAGTGCAATGTAACAAAATTGTGAAATGCAAAGCTTTCTTAACAAAATTTATTGTTTCCTTTTTAACTAAATATAAAAAATAGCCAATTTATATATATATATATATATATAAAATTATAGCTATTATTCATACACAAACACATGTTAAACGTCGTGTTTCGTTTTTAATTATTTTTTCTATTCTCTGTCAATAATGTTTCTCAGTTTGTAACAGTCTATGTGCAGCTTGTAAGATATTCTAGTCTTTCACGACTTTAAAGAACCCAACCTTGCCTGAGATTGGTAAATGTAAAATGTGCACAAATTGGATAATTATATTCAAATGTATTTATACTTGATTTCAGAAAACAGAAATCATTTTCATGTTAGAAAATTAGTCAGCGGCGCGGGGTCTATTGCGGTCGCACCATTCACACGCCCCTCCGGTCGGCTCTGGGAAGGGAGATCTGCTAGCGATAAGAAACTTGGGAAGACTCTCCCAGCTGGGATAATTAGACCTCCCGCAGATAGCAATGAGAGGGGGAAATTCAGGAGTTTCTTTTTCAAACACCTCTTGTGTGACGGGGGACATTTCTTAAAGGAACAAATTGCCAATCAGAAAGATATTCTTAAGAAGGTTTGCTCTCACCTATAAGTCGCTCAGAGGCTTAACAAACAAATTTACATTCAAACAGTAGAAATTCCGAATGATCGAGTTGAAACTGGACATCACCTCGCTGGGACAGGAAATAAATTTTTAAAAAATTATAAAAAAAATACTCACGGGGATTAATAAAATGCAATCACCTCATCAAAAATAATTTTTAACTTTTAAAATAATTTTCAAATCGAAATTTTTTTGGACAATAGTTTAGAAAGTGGCTATTGGAGAGCACCGAAATTAGAAAATCGTGAAACAGCAGCTAGAATCTGTCGGAGAGATAGTCGATTCTGTATTCTTTTTGCTGATGACTATATTATTGTTGCCAGTTGAGAATGTCTAATTGTATTACTCATAGGTAGAAACAAATTTCTTTAAAGCGACATTCTTCAGAGGAAATGTAAGAGAAGAATGGTTAGAGAACAATCTAGATTTTTTAAAATGCTTTCAATTCTGCTTAAAGTCTTTATAACCAGAGTGACCCAATGCAAAATTTTCGGAAAACTGACCTAGACATCGTTATGAACTTGAAATATTCTGTGTTTTAAAACCATAGTGGATCAAAAAATTTGAATAAATCATTTCTAAGTTTGCTATGTGTATTTGTTGAATGCCTTGTAAATGTACTGTTTAGAGGAGTATATATGAGCTGAATGCACGAATGAAGTTTGTTGAATTTCCGTTTTCGAATAGTGATATAGGCTGCTCGAAATTTGTACTCAAACTGAGAATTTATGAAATCGGCCACGGAATGACATTTCTGAGTATTCTAAATATATTTGTTGATAGTCTAAAATAGAATGTACCACTATTTCTAAATAATTACTCTCTATATAAAAATTTTTTTCGCAACTTTTAAGCAAGCTAAATGTCTCCAAACTTCATCTCATAAAAAGCCTTAATTTAAATATATGGGCTGGTAAATATAAATAAAGTCATATTGGTGCCGCTGTTGGTTAACATATTGCTTGAGCTCAGGGTTCTCGACATCAGGATCTTCCTATTAGTGGTATTACAAAATCAGTTACAGAGCAAAGTCGGAAGTGCCATATTACTTTTATGAAATCATAATGTGACCTGTATTTAATTAGAAAAAAATCATATGGGAAAAAAAGGAGAAAGGAGAGTGAGGTATTATATGGAATTTTTGATTTACTTAATGGAAATACATCGCCATTAGTTTCGCTCGGGTTTATTTCATTTTAGTTATATTAACGTCCCGCTTTGAAGCAACACGGGTCCTACTATTTTTTTATTGACTAAGAAGCATTTGAAACCCATGCCATGTTGCTTAATCACGAAACCCGCACGAAAGAACTCATTCGTATTTTGAATCATGCCTCTCCTCTTGTTATCCTTAACAAGAGACATTTTTCTGCATTATTATTTTTTTATCTTGGAAATTGAAAAGCATTCGAAAATAAAGCCCACACAAACTTATAAATGAATAATAAGCTCTTTCGAGTCTTCCTTTGAAAATTCTGTTAATATTTGATTCGAGCTGTGTTTGAACTAAGCAACTACCCAAGTAACACAAAATATTGTCTAATATCATAAAATTCGCAAAAGTAAAATTGTACAATATTTTTCCCAATATTGAAACAGTGTAAAACGTAAGACTTTTTCAATATTGTACAATGTTTTTTTCATAATATTATACCATATAAAATAATATTGTACTACACTGAATAATATTATATAATATTGAATAATATAACAATATACTGAATATTTTAAAAATACATTTTAGAAGCATGGAAAAATATTAATCACTGAATTCCTAAGTGCTGAACTTCTGAGTAACACTGTTATTTTTTAACACCTCTACATATAGCGAGCTTTCAACCCGTGGCCCTTTGCTTACCATACCGGCACCTTACCATTGGACCAGCGAGACTTGCAGCAGAACGCGTAAATGATGCTAATAAAATGTAGTTACAGAGTTCGGATCTCTACGAAATTTCATGCAAAATACCAATAACTTCTGAATAGTCTTTTTAATTAAATTATCTTTTATCCTTTTAATATCAATTTCAAAATGAAATTTGAAGTCAAAGAGGAAGCAATTTTAGCACTTATATCCAAGTTTGTAATTTAATAAATTAAGCCAATAAGGTTTAAAAGTAATTATAATAATACGTTTGAAAGGTTTTAAAATAATTTTCAAATTTATTTATCGCTCTTTCAAAGTATTACGAAACGCCTTTAACATTTATAATTACAGTATTGATTGAAAATCAAATACAAGATTCGGAACAATAAATCACCTGCATATTTTTACGATGAGAATGACACTCCATTTTTTTCACAGAAAAATAGATAATCCATATGTGAGAACTGTTTTATGGTTAACTTCCTTTGCTGAATCCGGCCCGCCTTTTATATATATTAAAGCAAAACAATTGTGTAAATATTATTATTCAATTTAACATTTTGTAAAATATTTTTTCGGACATATGATTCAGCGTTGATAAATGTAGTGTTACAGTATGATCATGCTGCTATCTATCGACGATGAGAATAACTTCACCTTAAAATAATGAACAACGCTAATAAATGTAGGAATTAACATATTGTATGCATTGTATTGTATAGTATGATATAATTTTCAGCATCTTAAAGAATAATTGTTCCAGTGGAGCTTTTTTAAATAAAATCTCCAATCCAGAGATATCCTGAGTTAAAATGAAGTTTTTTATAAAAAGCAATGTTTTTATATTATTTGTGAAAATTTAGTATCTCGGAGATACTGATACATACAATACAATACTTTGTTACTGTATTCGGTGCTCCTCGGTATTCTTACTATTGTATAACATTGTGCAAATATTATATGATATTTCTGTGCTACTTGGATGTCTGGATATTCTTTTGTGAATATTATAAATTGATGTGTAGGACTTTTTTCTGAGTTCGCGACATGTATTCATTGATTTTGTTGAAAAGTAAGTGGTATCATAATCAGCATTTCAAACCTTAGATTCTAACATTTTTACATTACTTTTTCACCTAAAGAAATTTTAAAGTTATTTAGAACACAAGTGACACTATTAATGGAAAAAGGAAAACAATTACTATTGCCTTTAAGCTAGGTTAAAACTATTGAACTTTTACCGCCATTTCTGTTTTGAGCTATTCCGGAAGAAACAAAGGGCGCTCTTGCGATTTACTACGAAGTGAAATAAAGAGCTGCTGGAAGTAGTGAGTGGTGCTATTTTCACTATTGTGATGAGCAAGTCAATGAGGATCAAGGTCTAGTATTTCTTACTTCGCTGGTGTTACAGGGCTAATGGGTTTCATTTCTTTGTTGTAACAATTGCTTCGGAATGGCCAGATCAGGGTTTTGCAAAAAAATTGTGGAATAATCTCTGTGATATACATTCCGCGTTTGTAGTAAGAAAATACCCTGCATTTGCGGTTTCATTCATTAGCAACCTATCGTGTTAAACCAAGTCATTTGCATCGAACTTCAATGTTGCCCGTAAAGCACTGATGGAAACGTTTCTACGATCGTTCGATCATAAATGAATAATACGCTGTTGTGAAAGAGATACTGTAAATTAGAATTATAAAGAAATCTAGAATTAAAGCGCAATAATAAAAATCATCATAAAAGAATTTATCTCTCAGCAAGATTTAATCATAAAAGTCATATTAAGATTTCGTTAAAATAATTATTATTTTATTGTATTACTAGTTTTGAGAGTGATGGCAATTCAAGCTCAAGTGTAATTTTAAAGAAGCTGAAATGCCGTTGAATATGTTTTTGCAAGATAGAATCAAATTTTCCCTAGAAATTAAAATGCATTGAAGCTTTGCTAAGCATCAGGTAGTCACCGTAGTAAGTAGTAATCGATTATAACTCGTAGATCATAGCTATAAAGAGTCACTGAAATAAAAATTTTATTACTGACATCTTATCAAATATATCGAATGTAATCCACGTTCTTAAATCACGTGCATGATGGATGCATTCAGACCACCTGCTCTTTTGAAGTTCTTCATTGGAAATGTGAAAGAAAACTGGAGAAAATGGAGACAGGAACTGTTAAATTATGTGCTCTCCACGGAAAAAGATGAACGCGCAGATAAAATAAAAATCGCAATCCTTTTAAATATGCTTGGAAGAGAAGGACTGGAAATATTCGACACATTCAAATTTGAGCCTCCTGAAAGTAAAGAAAAATATTCTGTGGTTCTAAAGATATTCGAAGAATAATGATCACCGCGGGAGAAGTCGTATACGAACGTTAGAAATTCTTTTCGTGCGTCCAGCAAGAAGGACAGGCTATTGAATGCTAAGTAACTCAGCTAAAGACTCTAGCATCAGCATGCGAATTTGATGAACAAGAAAATGGACTGATTCGCGACCACATTGTCCTAGGAATTAGAGACAGTGGATTAAAAGAAAGTCTTCTTCGTGAATCAGGTCTGGGATTTGAAAATGCTATTGAAACGGTCCGTGCAGCTGAAACGAGTCGAGACCAGATCCGCAGCATGAAAGAAAACACAGCCGCGACAGTAAACAGTGTCAAGAGAAATAGAAGGCAGAATAAACCGAAAGAGTCGTCACAAGAGTACGAGTGCAAAAAGTGTGGGAGAAAGCACAAGCCTTGCGAGTGTCCAGCATATGGAAAGGTGTGTACTAAGTGTAACAAGAAAACCCATTTTGCAGCTAAATGTTTCCAGAATTCAAAGAACATTCATGAAATAAATGCTCCAGAGAATGAACTGAGTATTTACATCTATTCTGTTGCCAAAAAAGGTACAGGAAAATGAACTAAATAGTGACTCGATGAATAAGAATGTTGAAATGGTAAGTGAGACATGGTATAAAAGTGTTACATTAAATGTAAATGATAAGTAATTTGA